>CAWUFW010016649.1:0-299385 GCA_963921515.1 Calotriton arnoldi | reverse complement strand
GGCACATGTGGTGGCTCAGCTCAGCAAGTGGACCGCATATCAAAGCAACACGCAGATTACATGTCCGAACACAGGCGTTGTGTGAACAATGGACCCACCCACGATGCCCACAACAGAGTTAGGGAAACAGTTGCTGTCCCCCACCTTTAGTGAAGCAAACTGCAAGGACACAGTCCCAAGTGACACAATTCCCTGAATGTAAGGGCCACACCTGGGTATCAGATGAGGAGTGGGCAGTGCACAATAGAGGGACATGGCTCCTGGACAACATGACTGCTGTACTGTGGCAGTTTAACCAGGCCAGAGGAGGGCACATAGCATGTAATACAGAGTTCACAGTGCAGTCTTTGACTCACCCCCTCCTTGCTGCTGTCTGGCCTTCAGCTGCCCATCCAGGTCTGGAAACACCACCGCCAGGATCTGGAGCATGTGGGGGGTCAGGGTCCGTGTTCCGCCCCTCCTGCGAGGAGGCGACAGCTTCAGCTGGACCCGTGCAATCCTCCGGGTCCAGCCCCGAAGGTCCTGCCACCTCTTCTGGCAGTTGCGGATCCGGCGCTTGTAGACCCCCACGGACCGGACAGCCCGGACGATGTCCTTCCAGATCTCCTGCTTCCGATGGGCATTAACCTGTCAGGATGACAAAGTGAAAAGGCCATTACTACACATGCAACATATCCGTGCATGACACAGTTGTATATACATGTCTCAATCACAGGGGCACATGATGTACACAGGCAGTGCAACGCTGCCCATGGACAGTTTGCCAGAAGTCACTACATGGTATCATTGCATGGGAAGTAAAACCTTGTTCAAATGCACTGTCACTGCACCATACCTGTCCAGTGCATGTCACTACACACTATGGGGGTGACAACTACTCAGTGAGCCTGCTAGCCAGTGGCGTGCAGACTTTCAGCCTTGCTAATCAGACAAAATGCACATTCAGAAAGGCAGTGCACAGAACACTCACCTGCTCCCCTGGTGTCCCATACAGCTTGCTGTACTGTGGAAGTAGGCTGTCCAGCAGGGCCTGGTTCTCCTCAAGGCTGAAGGCTGGGGCTCTCTCCACAGTGCATGCCATTGCAGGGTCCAGAGGGGGCAGAGACAGCAGCAGTGCAGGGGCAGATGTCGTCCTGGAGCATGTAGTGCAGGCAAGTGAGCTCTCAAGGGAACAGCCAGCAATATATATGTGCTGGAGAGGCAGATACTGTCCCATGTGTCCAAAGTGATAGGTCCAAGTCGTTTGCATCTTCTGAATCTGGCCAATCCATGGAATAGCAGCACCAATACACGCCCACAGCATCCTTCAAATCTTCAACTTCATGACATACATGATTTTGCAACATTGTTGTGGGTGACCAACTGATTTTCCAGCAACCGACTCGCTCGAATTTCGAAACGCGTCCGTTGCCAGGCTAGGCCATTGTCAATGGGTGCGCACCGATCGGTCCATTGCTGTTCAACGCGTACAGGGGTACAACGCGCACCGCACACATTGAATGCAATGGGCCGGCCGGGGGCACCGATCGGTCCATTGCGGTACAACGCGTACAGGGGTACAACGCGGCACCGCAGCACATTGAATGCAATGGGCCGGCCGGGGCACCGATCGCCCATTGCGGTACAACGCGTACAGGGGTACAACGCGCACCCGCACACATTGAATGCAATGGGCCGGGCCGGGGCACCGATCGGTCCATTGCGGTATCAACGCGTACAGGGGTACAACGCGTACCCGCACACATTGAATGCAATGGGCCGCCGGAGGCACCGATCGGTCCATTGCGTTCAACGCGTATAGGGTACAACGCTGCACCCGCACACATTGAATGCAATGGGCCGGCCGGGGCACCGATCGGTCCATTGCTGATCAACGCGCATAGGGGTACAACGCTGTACTCCGCATTACATTGAATGCAATGGGCCGGACGGGGCACCGATCGGTCCATTGCGACACAACGCGCATAGGGGTACAACGCGTACTCGCACACATTGAATGCAATGGGTCGGCCGGGGCACCGATCGGTCCATTGCGGTTCAACGCGTACAGGGGTACAACGCTGCACTCGCACACATTGAATGCAATGGGCCGGCCGGGGGCACCGATCGGTCCATTGCGGTTCAACGCGTACAGGGGTACAACGCTGCACTCGACACATTGAATGCAATGGGTCGGCCGGGGCACCGATCGGTCCATTGCTGATCAACGCTGCTCAGGGGTACAACGCGCACCCGCACACATTGAATGCAATGGCCGGCCGGGGCACCGATCGGTCCATTGCGGTACAACGCGCATAGGGGTACAACGCGTACCCGCACACATTCAATGCAATGGGCCGGCCGGGGGCACCAATCGGTCCATTGCTGTTCAACGCATCCCTGTACAAGTGACTGGCATATGTCACCATGCCTGTCTCAGATGAACATATGCCAGCCACAGATAGCTCCCAGGGAGTGAGGGGCACACCTACAACACGACAGCCTGTCCAAACTGTATCATAAGGCATGTAAGGCTGCATTTCCTATTGTGTGTATGTTGGTGTACATGTTGTCCTGTGGGTGTCACCTGGGGGCAGCCACCCCCAGGCTGTGCACGTGTTCATGGGGACAGGATCCTGGGTGTTACGTGTACATGACCACTGTGATGTGCAACTGTTCATATCTGTGCATGTGCCATGGTCACATTTCCACGGTGGTGTATGTGTATGTCATGTCACATACCCCGTGAGTCCCATGTGGGACGGTATGTTTGAGCCAGGGTGTCCCAGTGGCACAATAGTGATGGTCCTCCACAGTCTGTGTGCATGTAGTGTTTACAATGTCTCTGATTTCATGTGCACAATGGGAGACAGTCTCCACATCCACGTTGTGTGTGCATGGACTTTGATGTTGTGCGTGTGTGTGTCACAGACGTCCATGTCTGTCCTGCCGTGGCAAGTGGGACCACTACCTGTGGGGGTCATGGTTGTTTTGCTGTGGTGTATACATGATACTCCATGTAATGCCAGTGTCCATGTGGCAATACAGGGTCCCTGGGAATGTACCTGTCATTGAGCTGTGATGCCTGGGGCACATCTGTCCTCACATGTCACTGTGGGGGTGATTGTGACACGGCAGCAGGAGATGGGAACTGTGACACGGCCTCATGATATCCAATGGGCCAACCTGGGACTTATTGATGCCACTTGTTGAACCGTGATGACAGATGTTGGCCATGTATGTACCATACATGTCCTTACGGAACTGCACACTTCATGTAGTTGTGCCTCATAATGATGTATGTTGTGATATTGAGTGTGTTCAATGCCGCATATGTGGGGTGACTGACAATCTTGCTTTCTTCTCCTCTGCACTGCAGGGCTCCTGCTGTCCATCGACCATTCCCAGAGCTGGCAACGATGGTGGAACGGGACAGCATCCGACGGTACCGCTTCACCAGGCAGCTGATTGAGGATTTGGCAGTGCAGTTGGCCCCACATTTGCAGCCTGGCCTGCCGTATCCTACAGCGCTGACCCCCAAGGTGAAGGTGATGGCAGCCCTACACTTCTTTGCCACCGGTACCTTCCAACATACTGTGGCGACTGCTGGTGGGATGTCACAGACCATGTTGAGCCGTGTGCTCCGCGATGTTTTGGAGGCAATGTTGCTATTCCTGAACCGGTACATCTATTTCCCTAGACTGCAATGACTCACTGACGTGAAGAGTGACTTCTATGCCCTGGGGAGGATGCCGCATGTCATTGGCTCCATTGATGGGACACATGTGGCTTTGGTACCACCACAGGCCCAGGAGCAGGCCTACTGTAACCGCAAGCACTTCCACTCGGTCAATGCACTGGTGGTGTGTCTTGCAGATATGACCATCACACACGTGTGTGCCCGTTTCCCTGGTTCAGCACACGATGCCTTTGTGATGAGGAGTAGTCGCATCCCCAGGATGATGGCACAGATGCAGAACCAGCGTGCCTGGCTTGTCGGTGTGTACTGACTTTGTGCCATTGTGTGTGATCTGATCTGTAGTATTCCGCCCACTTTTCCAAGTCAGCTAATGTGCACTTGTCTGTCTGTAGGTGACTCGGGATACCCCAACATGCCGTGGTTGCTGACACCCTCAGGAACCCTGTGACACCAGCCCAGATGCGCTACAATGAGGCACATGGTCGGACCAGGAGAGTGATTGAGCGGAAATTTGGTCTCCTGAAGAGCCGCTTCCGCTGCCTGGACAAGACAGGAGGGTCCCTCCCATATGCCCCAGCGAAAGTGTGCAAGATTATCATCGTCTGCTGCATGCTCCACAACCTGGCAGTGCGGAAGGAGTTGCCTCTCATCCAGGATGACAATGACCAACATCCGCCACCTGTGGAGGATCCTGGCCTGGACCACGATGCCAGTGATGATGATGATGATGAGGGTGATGTCCGCACACAGCTCATCACCAACTTCTTTAGCTGAATGTGAGTATCCTGAGGTGTCATGTCAATGATGTGAGTTGGCATGATATGTGTAGGTGGTGCTCTGGTGCTGTTGGAGTGTGTCCATGGGCTACTTGACTGGATGTGTGTAGCGATGTGTGCTTACAGGTGGTCTGTACTCCCCAACAGTGTTGACATGCTAACTTGGTTCTGGGTGGGTATCTTGTAACATGTATTGTGCATGAGTTTTGCTGTTCTGTCCTGTTCTCCATTGCTTTTGACTGTGTGTCATTTCTGTCCTTCACAGGGTACTTTCAGATTCGTTTGGTCAACTGTGTCCACAGACGACGTGATTGTACTTCCAGGGTGGTAGCTGTTGTGTCCCTACAGGTGATGTGCGCCACACCCATGGACTTCCTTCCTTCTACAGTTGTTGACTGTGTGCCCGCTGCCAGGTGGGATTACCTTGCATCTGTAGTGGTTACGACATGTTGCAACTGTGTAATAAACCTGTGCTTCACTTTGTGATGTGCGTTGTCTGTGGTCACACATTTGACTGCCATTTGCTTACTGTACCTGTGGGCTACTTGACTACAACTGGGAATAGGTGTGGTGTCTGTGCATTGCACCGTCTTCCCTGGCAACATCAGTGTAGGCAATGAGTCAGATGGCCTAGGTGTGTATGTGTTGTGTAGCCCTGGTGGTGTGTCTCCTCATATGTGTCACGTTGCCTTTACTCACATGCCTGTGTTGTACTTGCTGTTGCAGTTCGCATACACAGTGTAATTTTGCAGTTCATCATCCCCATGACAGCACCCACGTTGGAATCACAACAGAGGCAAGTATGGTGTATTAGTGTGTTTATTGTGATACATTTGTGTGAATAGTGCATAGGATGGTTAGTGCTGTACATATATCTTGCAATCAGAAGTTCCTAGGTGAATTGAAAGTCCTGGTAGACAAAATCCCCAGTATCGGGGCCACAGTTGTCTGAGACATTGGTCCAACTTGTACTCCCCATGTAATGTGTGGGAGTTGTGTTGCCGTCAACAGGGTGAACAGTTTGTGCACAAAGGTGAACATCCAGAACAGGTTCAGGCTTCCTGGGAGTTGCACTTGGCCATCGGCCTCTCACTTGCCCCTCCTCGGACGACCCCTCTTCTTTGGGGGGCCCTCAAGTACAGGCTGCTGCGGTGCAGGGGACTCTCCGCCAGAGTCATCCTCCCTCCCTGTGGCAGTTGCAATTTGTTCAGCACCAGATGTTGTTGGCACACAGGGAGGTGTGGACTGGTTGCTGTTCATCTGGCGGAGGCATTGTAATATGTCCCTGTGCACCGCTGTCATCTCTTGCAGTGCGTCCCACTTGGACTCCACGCAGGACATGTGTGAGTCCAAGCAGGCATGATGGGCAGCCTGCTGCTGTTTCATGTCTCTGAGGAGCCCCACTACCTGGCTGAGATCTCCGGTGCTGGACTGGTATGCATCGGCTATGCGTACCAGTTGTGGGTCATCATGCACACCAGCAACCTCTGCAAGCAGCGACCTCTGTCTCCCACCCCTCCCACCACCCCTGCCGACATGTGCACGCACAGATGACCCTGGTCCCCCTTGGGGGTTGGTGGTGGTGGTGGTGTCCATGGCCCCACGTTGGTCCAGGGTCCCTGTGCTGGTGTTGCTCCTTGTTCTGTCCATGTCGGCAGGGATGGTATTTGTGGTGACAGTCGTTGGAGGGGTGGGTGCAGGGGGTGCAGCTGGTGGTCCTGCTGGTGCTGCAGCTGGTGGTCCTGCTGGTGCTGCATGTTGACTTGCACTGGATGTGCCAGGTTGGTCTTCTTTGTCCGAGGAGGGCAGAGGCTGTACGACACCAGTGAGCTCCGCATCCTCTTGAGCCTGGGACTGGGACTCCTCAGCGCCTGCTGCTGTGTCCCCATCATCACCTGTTTTTGGGAGACACACACAATGTATGTTAGTGTTTCTGCAGGCATCAATGGTTGACACACCTGACAGTTGTGACTGTGCCTCTGGGTGCGGGCCTGTACATTGCATTGTCCTAAGTTGTCACAGTCAGGGGTTGATATTGGTGTAGCACATTGTCCTGCATTATTTGGGCATTTCTATGTATTTGTTGGGGTGTGAACATGGTCTGCATTGGTTGTATTTGGTTGACAGCTGGCCCTCCTTCCCACCCAGCCAGTCAGTTATCCCACCATGGACTGTGCTTGCATTGCAGGGAGTGAAAGTTGTCTTTCAGGATGTCAGTCAGTGGTGTCCTGCTGTTGGTTGGTGTGCAGTTCCCAGCATGCCCTTGTGCTCCCCACAGCAGTAGCCAGTGTCAGCCATCTTGTCAGTCCTTATCCACTCCCTGTGATGTGAGCATGGTTCAGGGTGGTGTTGATGGGACAGTTGTGGGGGTGAGCTATGTCTGTGACTATGACTCCCATCATGCTATTGCCTCCACCCTACTTCCAAGCATTCCCATACTTACTTGCTTTTGTGGGGAGTTCAGTGTGTGTGGGTGTGAGAGCAATGGCAAGATGGATGACAGTGGTGTCCTGCTGTTGGTTGGTGTGCAGTTCCCAGCATGCCCTTGTGCTCCCCACAGCAGTAGCCAGTGTCAGCCATCTTGTCAGTCCTTATCCACTCCCTGTGATGTGAGCATGGTTCAGGGTGGTGTTGATGGGACAGTTGTGGGGGTGAGCTATGTCTGTGACTATGACTCCCATCATGCTATTGCCCCCACCCCACTTCCCAGCATTCCCATACTTACTTGCTTTTGTGGGGAGTTCAGTGTGTGTGGGTGTGAGAGCAATGGCAAGATGGCTGACAGTGGTGTCCTGCTGTTGGTTGGTGTGCAGTTCCCAGCATGCCCTTGTGCTCCCACAGCAGTAGCCAGTGTCAGCCATCTTGTCAGTCCTTATCCACTCCCTGTGATGTGAGCATGGTTCAGGGTGGTGTTGATGGGACAGTTGTGGGGGTGAGCGATATCTGTGCCTACTACTCCCATCATGCTATTGCCTCCACCCCCTTCCCAGCATGCCCATGCTTCCTTCCTTTTGACTCTGCTTCCCTGTGGGGTGGGCTGCCTGTGCTGACAGGATGGCTGGGAGTGTTGTCCTGGCAGTTGTTCGGCTAAAAGTCCCAAGAGTGTCCCTGTGCTTCACACTACATTACCCAGGGTGGAGGTTCTTTGTGGGATCTTGAGTTAGGATGTGAGGCATTGCATTCTCCCAGGTGGGTTCTGTGGAGTTTGTGTTGAGGGGGTGTGAGGGGAGGTGCTTGTGACTATGGTCAGTGCTGCGAGTCCTCCTTCCCACCCAGCCAGATATCCCACCATGGAACGTGCTTCCATTGCAGGGAGTGGAAGTTGTCCCTCAGGATGTCAGTCAGTGGTGTTGTGCTGTTTGTTGGTGCACAGTTGCCAGCAGGGCCTTGTGCTCCCCACAGCAGTAGCCAGTGTCAGCCATCTTGTGAGTCCTTATCCACTCCCTGTGATGTGAGCATGGTTCAGGGTGGTGTTGATGGGCCAGTTGTGAGGCTGAGCGATATCTGTGCTTACTACTCCCATCATGCTATTGCCTCCACCCCCCTTCCCAGCATGCCCATGCTTCCTTCCTTTTGACTCTGCTTCCCTGTGGGATGGGCTGCCTGTGCTGACAGGATGGCTGGGAGTGTTGTCCTGGCAGTTGTTTGGCTAAAAGTCCCAAGAGTGTCCCTGTGCTTCACACAACATTACCCAGGGTGGAGGTTCTTTGTGGGATCTTGAGTTAGGATGTGAGGCATTGCATTCTCCCAGGTGGGTTCTGTGGAGTTTGTGTTGAGGGGGTGTGTGAGGGGAGGTGCTTGTGACTATGGTCAGTGCTGCGAGTCCTCCTTCCCACCCAGCCAGCCAGATATCCCACCATGGAACGTGCTTGCATTGCAGGGAGTGGAAGTTGTCTCTCAGGATGTCAGTCAGTGGTGTCCTGCTGTTGGTTGTTGCACAGTTGCCAGCAGGGCCTTGTGCTCCCCACAGCAATAGCCAGTGTCAGCCATCTTGTGAGTCCTTTTCCACTCCCTGTGATGTGCGCATGGTTCATGGTGGTGTTGATGGGACAGTTGTGGGGTGAGCAATATGTGTGACTACGACTCCCATGATGCTATTGGCTACACTGACTTGCCCAGCATACACAGAATTCCTTCCTTTCAGTGGTCTTCACTGTGTGTTGGTGTTGTAGTGGTGGCTACATGTCTGGATGTGTTTGTTAGTTCTATTTGTGCCACTGCCTAGCTGTAGTTGTAGTTGTGTTTGTACATGTGATGACACGGTTAAATGTAACTTTGAGATGGCATGTGTTGTGTTTATCTGACTGACATACACATTTTGGGATGATTCTGTTCTGGTTGCTGTGTAATTGCTATGAGTGCATGGTTTGACTCTCCCCTTGACAGTGATGTGTGTGTGTATTGTGGCAGAATATTGTGTACATTTGTTGTGTACTCACCAGGCTCTGGGATGTTCTCTTGTCCATAGACGCTCACTGGCGGAAGGATGGCCCGCACCTTCTCCTCCCAGGGCCTGAGGTATACTGGCTTGACAGGAGGGCCACTGCCGGTGTATTGGCTCAGGAGGTAGTCCTTCTTGAGCAGCTCCCGTACCCTCCTGCGCACGTCATACCACCTGTTCTGGATGTCAGTCTTTGTGCGCAGACATGGTGATTGTGCGTTCACCCTGTTGATGATCCTCTCCCACATCCTGGTTTTCTGGGAGATGGGGGTCTGTTGGACCAGTGTGCCAAACAGCTGTGGCTCTACCCTGAGGATCTCGTCTACCAGGACTTCCAATTCACAATCTAGGAACTTGTGATTCTTCTTGGGGGCATGGTGATGGGTGGTGATGGTGAGTGATGTGTGTGTTGGTGTGCAGGTGAGGGTGTGTGAGTGTGTGTTTTGCTGGGTGTATGTGAGGTAGCTATTTGTTGGTGTGCTGATGGTGTGTGGCTTGTGTGAGGGATGAGCTGTGGGTGTGTGGTTGCTGTCTGTTGAGTGCTGGCAGTAGAATGGCATTTGCAAAGGATCATGGTTGGGATTTGTGTCCTTTATATGGGTGGAGTTGTGGGTGTGTCTTTGTTCTCTGTCCCCACCCCACCCCAGTATTTATTGGCTTTGTAATTGCTTGTTTGGCCTTTTTTTGTGTATTTTTCCTTAGTACTTTTTGTGCATGTTGGAAACGTTCTTGTGACCGAGTCGGACCCTGCATTTGTCTCGCACGGTCTTCTCCGTTTCGCTCACGCTGTGTTTGTGCAGTTTTCTATGCTGCGTACGCGTCGGTCGCGGTGTTTTGTGTTACTCGGCTCGCAGTTTTGTATGCGTGTCGGTCGTACGGCTTGTCCTCCGTACGACTCGGTCGTGGTTTTCGCGCCTTGCATCGTACTTTGCGGTTTGGAGTTCGCGTGTACGTTTCGGTTGGATTTGTTCCGGGTGCGTGTCGGTCGGTTCGATTCGCGTGTTTTTCCGGCCGGATTGCTGTTTTTCGTGCGGCTCGGTCGTTCGGTTTGGGTTCAGTACGTGTCGGTCTGATTTTGCACGCCTTGCATCGTACTTGGCGTGTCGGGCGCCACAGGTACGTGTCGGTCGGAATAAATTCCGGCTCCGAGTCGGTCGGTGCTTTTTCCGGCCCGAATCGGAATCGACCCCCTTGTGTCCATGATGCGCCAGATGCAACAATAATTTAACTGTGGCGTCTTTGCAACCATCCTCATTGTCCGAGGCCACCAGGAGGTCATCAACATACTGCAACAGCACATTACCAGGGGAAAGCTCCAAAGAGTCCAATTGAGCTTTCAAGGCTTGGCTATAAATACTAGGACTTTCAGTATAGCCTCCTGGAGCACGGCAGAATCTAAAGCTCCTACCAGCTATTGCAAACCCAAACTGATATCTGCTATCTGAATAGATAGGTATGCTGAAGAAAGCATTTATTAAGTCAATTACAGAGAAAAATTTTGCTGATGGGGGAATCATTGTTAAGATCGCTGTAATGTCCGGAACCACAGGGTATTGGGGAACAACGATCTTATTAACCTCTCTGAGGTCGATCACAAAATGGTAAACGTCAGGGTGGGCATCAGAAGAATCCAAGGGTGCCTTTTTAAGAATAGGAAGAATAGGGCTATTACACACATTTGCCGCAGTCTCTTCAACCACACCAGACTCAATCAAATCCTGTATTATTTGCAATAAGGCCTTTTCTCCCGCCTGGGATATCTTGTACTGGGGAATACGTGGCAATTTAGCATTGTCTCTGATCTGTATAGATACTGGCGGATTCTGGAGCAACCCCACATTAGTGTCTCCTGTAGCCCATAACGTACGTGACACATCCCTGAACTCAGCTGGAAGGGGGAATTCTTTGCGAAGCACTGTTTGGCATGGGCTACCTGCGGTCCAATAGTCATGTAAACACCGTCTGGAGAACAAAAAATGTCGCATGCAGACTTTTTAACAAATCGAGTCCTAGTAAATTTTCCCCGCAATTTGACGTCAGTAAAAATGGTGAGTCGACCGTAAAGGGGCCAATAGTCAAAGCAAGGGGCTTGGAAATGGGGCTAATGACCGGCAGGCTGAGAAACCCACTGACACATTGATTTGGCCAGACAGAGTTGCCCCGCGGGACCAGTGAACGGGAAACAGAGCTATTCATAGCCCCTGTATCAACTAAAGTTTCAGTAGTACCCTGTAAATCAGCAGTGACATAAGGTCCGTGCTGATCTATAGGCACAGGAACTGGTCCCTCGCCCTGTCCTCGGCTGTCCTAGCTGTGAGACAACCCTGTCACTTCGTCCATGTCATAATCGTCATGATAGTACTGTCGTCCTCGGGGGTCGTCAAAATAATTCCTGCTCTGCCTAATGTGTGACATGTCATCTGACTGCATCCCCCCTCTACCTCCTGTTCCTCGTCCGTGTCCTCAAAAACCTCGACCCCTTGGGGCCTCACCCTTCTGTAACAACTCCGGACACTCATTCTGCCAATGTCCCTCTGGCTTCCAGTACGCACATTGGTTGAGCCCGAGGGGTGCGTTTGAAGCACCACCCCTGCCCGACCGGGGCGGCCGTTGGGCCGAACCCGAACCTCTACCTCGTCCATTTCCCCTCGCAACTTGCTGTATCAATACCCTCGTCTTCAGATCCTTTGACTTTTTCTTCATCCTATTCTTGTCCTCATTCTCTCTATGTTCATAATATTGTGCCATACTCAATATCACGGACGGTGATGATGTCGTCCAAGTACTTTCCGAAGCCTGCAAGATAAAGTAACAAATATTAGTCACAAAGCCAAACAAAAAAGGTCCAGGGACCACTCCCTACAGTCCGGGGACTGTATCAAATTCAAAAAGACAGGCTCCAGCCCCAGACCTTTTCAAACATTAGCCAAATTACCAGTTGGTCTGGCAGATTGTTCGCGGGCAGTCCCGGGCCTTTTCAAGCGCGGGCCAAATTTCCAGGCGGTCCGGTGAACTGCTCACAAACACTCTGTGCCTTTTTCAAGGGTCCGCAGACCCACCAAGTTCAAGGCAAGACAGTCCGGAGACCGTACCAAGACACAGCCCATCAACTCGTGTCGTTCAAGCAAGGCAGTTCAAAAACTGCAGACAAGACATTCCGAAGACTGTGTCAAGACACAGCCCGCAGGCTCGTGCCGTCCAAGAATGGCGCAATTTTTCCAAGAATCAAATCACTCACCTGGTGCACACAGGTCGATTCAAGTTATTCTCCACTGCCGACTCTTCGGACCAAACGGTCAACTCCAAGGTTTCACCTTCTCAGGACCCCAGCTGGTGACCACTAGACGAGGGGGCGCCCGATCAGCCGGATGGGGCAGCTGCGATAACCAAGCTCAGTATTGTATGGGGCACCCCGATCCGCCCAACCGACCAAACGCACCCCGACCCTACAACCCGATTACGGGCGAGTCGGATCACCTTGCGGGGTCCCTGTTCGGGTGACTACTGAAGGAAGTGGCCCTCTAGGGCCACTCAGGTTTTCTCACAACCACCTGCTATGCCTTCCCAAGAATGAAGAGTCGGTCAGACAGTAGAGAATGCAAACTTACATTTATTAGTAATGCTCTGCAGAGGAGTCCATCATGACCTGCACCCTAAGATGTCTGCCGAGGGACTGACTCCCCAACAGCCTACAGTGAGTAATGATTCTTCCCCAAGAGCCTCCAACCCCGCACACCATGGAAAACTACCGGCCTGGGCCGAACATGAACAAGGGAGGCACAGGGAGATGAGCTACCACCTGCTAGATGGGTACATGTTATCAGAAACCCAAGGCCACTGCGCTGGGACTCAGCATCTCCTAACGTGGGAGCAGAACTACACACTTAGATAGGTATGTGAGAGCAGAATGGTCTCCTCATTAGCAAGTCGGGAAACAGCCTTGGACAGAAAGAAAAAATAATAATGAAATAAAGTGTTCTGCTGAGGCAAGCATTACGAGCCATGAGGCTATTAGTCTAAGCAGCCTAATAAGGATTGCGAAAAACAAAATGGAGTCACACTTGCTAACTGAAGTCTGCACATTACCGGGATAACTCAGTGGGTTGCATAACATGAATACAACTGGCATCTATTTAGCCACACATTGCTAACTTAATATAACGTGAAAAGAGTGCGTTGCAGGGATGGGAATTTGAAACTTAACATTGCCAACACCTAGCTTTCATTTGTCTCACGGTTTAGGAGAAATACACAAAGACCAACTGCCATCTACACCTAGTCATGTGACCCAGGATAAAGACTTGTGATTTAAAGTTTGACCATACCATTAAAGAGGGTTTTTAATTACAATTATTTGCACACCAAACTCAACCTGTTTGCCTACTCCCAATTGAAAGTTATCGCTTATTAAATGTAATAAGGCAACTCCAATGTTATCCTATGGCACAGGTAGGCACTGCAGTTTTGAAAAACCAGTTCATGAGTTTTACACTACCAGGACACGTTAAACTGAACATTACATGTCCAACATTTTAAATACACTGCACTCTGCCTTCTGGGCTGGGTAGGGCATAAACTTAGGAGTGACTTATATTTATTAAAAAAGGAAGGTCTAAGCATGGCAAGAGGTTTAATTTGCCAGGTCCAAAAGGCAGTTTATTACTGCACACACAAGCTGCAGTGGCTGGCCTGAGTTTTGTTTAGAAGGGCTACAGAATTGGGTGGCACAATCAGTGCTGCAGGCCCTTTAGTAGCATTTGATTTACAGGCCTTAGGTACACGTGGATCCACTCTACTAGGGACTTGCAAGTAAATTAAATGCACCAATTGGGTATAAGCCAATACCACCAAATTTTAACAAGAGAGCACAGACACTTTAGCCCTGGGCAGCAGTGGTAAAGTGTGCAGAGTACTAAAGCCAGCAAAAAGGAAATCATCAAAAAGGAGTGAAGGCAAAATGCTTGGAGGTAGACAACTCTAAGACTGACATGTCTAAGAAAAGAATATAGCATATTTAGGTATATAATATTGTATCTTAAATATCATTGTATATTATATTGTTTTCTTTGATATAATTTTATGCATTTTGATTTTACTCATTTATATATCAGTTACTCTAGAATGTATGTCGATACAACGCCAACCATTAATTCGTATGCTTTTACAACAAGTTTTTTATTACGCAAATACCATTACAACGCAATTTTTTTAGTTAGCATACAGTTAGTTCGCAACTGCATAGAAATGTATTTAAAATGCTTTTACAACGGTCTCCAATACATCGCATACTTTTACAATGCATTTTTGGCAAGTAATAACTATAAATATTTTAGAAAACTAACCTAATCCCTGGGGCGGGATGCATGGAAAATAGGGGTTTTGGGTGGGGGAGTAAATTAAATTATGGATTTTAAATTTAATATCCGAGTATAAAAATTGTTACTCGTGTATTTTTTTTAATACTCAGGTATTTCATACATATTCCTTAAATGTAAATATACAAAGGACACGTACTACGCCTTCATCATACTTTCTAACTAATTTTTTATACATTTCTCTTTTACAAATACGTTCCTTTCATACTCTACCCAAATACATCATACCACCCTCCTTTCACTTTACAATTTGCCCTACCTCTACTAACTTTTATAATTCACTTTATAAACCTCTAACCTGTACAACACTCTTCCTTGCTTCTTCTACTTTCTGCGAATGTATATTCATTATTTTAAACCCAATATATGTCGATACAACGTAACGCAAACAAATAATTCTCAAGCTTTTATTACGCATTCATCATGCTTTCATACTGCTTCGTTTTCCTTTTTCTTTATTAACTTTGTTCCTTTTATACTCTTCCCAAATACATCATACCACCATCCTCCCAATTTTCAATTATCCGTACCTCAAATAACTTTTAAAATAAACTTTACAAAGTTCTTACCTGTACAACGCTCTTGCGTGCTCCTTCTCCCTCTCCCGATGAACATCAGAATGACGTCTTTACGTACGTGCGTCTATGTTATGCATTTTCCAAAAATAGAAAAAGGACAATTCCGTCCAATAAACCCTATGTAAAAACTTGAGTCATTTTTTTTTTTACACATTAAAACCATTAATTCGTATGCTTTTACAACAAGTTTTTTATTACACAAATACCATTACAACGCAATTTTTAGTTAGCAGACAGTTAGTTCGCAACTGCATAGAAATGTATTTAAAATGCTTTTACAATGGTCTCCAATACATCGCATACTTTTACAATGCATTTTTGGCAAGTAATAACTATAAATATTTTAGAAAACTAACCTAATCCCTGGGGCGGGAGGCATGAAAAATAGGGGTTTTGGGTGGGGGAGTAAATTAAATTATGGATTTTAAATTTAATATCCGAGTATAAAAATTGTTACACGTGTATTTTTTTTAATACTCAGGTATTTCATACATATTCCTTAAATGTAAATATACAAAGGACACGTACTACGCCTTCATCATACTTTCTAACTAATTTTTTTATACATTTCTCTTTTACAAATACGTTCCTTTCATACTCTACCCAAATACATCATACCACCCTCCTTTCACTTTACAATTTGCCGTACCTCTACTAACAATTCCGTCCAATAAACCTTTTTTTTTACACATTATTTATGTTACGTTTTCCTAATTCTATAATTTTTCGTGTAGTATAAATATACTTTTTTCTGCCTTTTTCTTTCTTTCTTTTTCTTCCTAAATTAATATTTTAATATGTTAGTCACGCACATTATTATTTAAGAATTAATACTCTAGTAATAATTTAAAATAACCTTATTTAAACTACTCATTTAATTTTAAATAAATAATCAATCTACAATGTACTTTTATTTAATTTTTTTATAAAAATGCTTAACACTCACTTACCTAGTCATTGTTACGGTATTTGCGAAGTAACAGTAATTGCGTTGTAGAAGCATGCGTAAAAAACATGCGTTGTAATGGTACCTGCGAAATAAAAGATGCGTGGTAAAGGAAATACTAAGTAATATCCGCGTAGTAATGGTAGTTTACTGTTACTCTATTATTACAAGGTATTAGTATTACAATCATTGTTTTCTTTTTTTAGCACAGTTTTGTAATGTTAAATGTGATTTTCTTTTATTAATTCAATTAGTAATTTTTGATTTTGAAGTGGTCTGTTGGCTTTGTCAGGGATTAGGGCGGGATGTTATAAAAAATATTAATAACTATTTTTAATTTTTTTAATTAATTATATTGCTAATGGAAAATATATATGTAATTATTGATGTTAACAATGATGTTAAATGTTCATTTTCAACTCACTTCAACACATAATTATAACGTTACTTTAACCATTGGATTTTACTGTAATTCACCATAAGTTAAGATTCCTACTCCCCTACCCATTCAAAGTACTCGAGAAAGCCATCAACCAGAAGCTCACCAAATTCCTGGAACTAAACCACCTACTGGATGCCTCACAATCAGGATTCTGTGCCAACCACAGCACTGAGATCACACTGATTGCCACCGCAGATGGCATCAGAAGACTCCTCGACCACGGAGAAATTATGGCCCTGATCCTCCTCGACCTCTCTGCGGCATTCGACACCGACTCCCATAACACCCTCATCAACAGACTCTACAAGATAGGCATACAGCAAGACGCTCTCAAATGAATCTCCTCCTTCCTCACCGGATGCACACAGAGCATCCGAATGCCTCCCTTCATCTCTGCCCCCAAAAACATCATATGCGGCATACAACAAGGATCATACCTACCCTGTTCAACATCTACATGACCCCCTTGCAGATGTCATCAGATCCCACAGACTCAACATAACCTCCTATGCAGACCACACTCAACTGATCCTCTTGCTCATCTCTGACGCCAGAGCAAGCATCTGCAAGGCCATGACCAACGTTGCCAAATGGATGAGTGACAACTTCCTCCAACACAACTCCAACAAAATTGAAGTACTGATCTTCAGGAAGAACACCACCACATGGGACCACAGCTGGTGGCCTGCAGAACTCAGACCGACTGACCATGCAGGCAACCTCGGCATCATCATCGACAGCCAACTGACTATGAAACGACAAGTCAACGCAGTCACCTCCTCATGCTCCCACACAATTTGCATGCTCCACAGAATCTTCAGATGGATCCCAACCAACACCAGAAAGACTGCCACTCAGACCCTCATCACCAGCCACCTCAACTACGGCAGCACCCTCTGCACCGGCATCTCCACCCAGCTCCTCAGAACACTCCAGACCATACAGAACTCTGCAGCCTGACTCATCCTGAACCTCCACAAATGAACCCACATCATCCCCCACCTGAGAGACCTCCACTGGCTCCCCATCCAGAAGAGATTCCAGTTCAAGATCCTCACACACTCCTATGAATCCCTCCATGACCTAGGACCTGCCTACATCAACCATTGACTGAACTTCCTCCTACCCTCTAGACACCTATGCTCCTCTTTCCTTGCCCTAGGACACAACCCCCGCATCCGTCACAGCCGCCGCCGCTCCTTCACATGCATCACTGCCAAGACCTGGAACGACCATCCCCTCCAGCTCTCTATAGCCCCTACGCTGGAAGACTTCAGAAAGAGACTAAGACCTGGCTCTTCAGAGACACAGCACCCAGATACCTCTAGGGGTGACAGTGCTGCGCTTTGGAAATGATGATTGATTGATTCCTCTACATCAAGTACACACCACCAATATTAAAGGGAAGAATATGCTTGAGGTTCTTTGGTGATTTTGCTCCTTAAACTTTCTAGAGTAATTAAAAGATTGAATAATCAACTCTCTTCTCAGAGCAGGAGGATGCACTCGCTGTTGAATGAACATCAATAGCTTGAGCTGTTCTTCACCTATCAACCGTTGAAGACGATTTACCAATTGTTTGGAATTAAAACAGGCACAAGTTGTCCATCAGCCTAAAAAATGGCATGAACCTCTATTTTGTCTTTTAAAAAAAATTGTGATACCAAACAGCTAATTCGATGTTAGCACATGGGGGTTGTGTCTGGTAACGTGGTACCAGTTATTTGATACCATGGTGTGCACCACTGATATAATTATTTTTTATTAATATTTTCTTTTTTTACTTTTTAATCAAAGTGGCTCATCGGCATCACCCCCATACATGGCCCTAGTAGTCAAGGTTTACCCACTCTGTCCCCTTATAGCCTTTTTACAAACATAATTCAAGACTCTAATACTTTGAAGTGCCAGATCCTTCTTTGTATTGGTGAGCACACCTCATTTTGCATTTGGAACGGGTCAGCCACCTGTTGCCAGCCACAGGCGTCACAGATTGTAGAGCGGCATTGGTTTTATATACTGGGTTGTCAAATTAGGACCACATTTCCATAGGAAATAGTTTTTTTGGTTTGCTAATGACTTTGGTACTGTTTGAAGAAAACAAGTTTCAGCCTCCTCCTCTCCCTTCAGAAAAGATCTGGCGTGATTTGTCAAGCAGGGAGGAGAAAAAAAGGGGGGGATATTCCAAAATGCATTTCCCCATGCCATTCCCTGTAAAAACTTCAGACACCAATATAGCCAAAACAATAGAACGGAATAACACCAAATTTGGCAGAAATCTAGATCTTTACCTAGAAAGTATGCTTTTTGTGATTCGGTTAAAATCCTTTCAGGCATTTTAGTGAAATTAAGCTTCAAAATATATAGTTCTACTGCAGTACTACAGAAGGAGTACCGAGGGAGTATCAATGTACTAAAAAGCAAATGAAGAATACTAGTTGGCTGTATCTACAGGAATGAGATTGATCCTGTGGAACCGAGGTCTGAGATTGGCTTTCGGCAACATGAAAAGAAATGTGGGTGCCATTTAGGACTCTGAGGCTCGGTCACTGTTAGACCTGACAGCTTTAGGGTGGTCTTCCTCCAAACATTTTGCCTGCTTGCCTCCAATTTTGCTGTATTCTTTTTGTTGGCCTGAGGACACTTAGGCAGTAGCGGCTCGTGGAGGGAGTGCCGCGGGCGGTTGTGCGGGGTGGGGGAGGTGCAGGGCAGGGGGTAGTAAACTACGGCATACGGCCAAACAGAGGTAAGTAAACAAATAAATAAATAAAACAAATTTCATTGCGCCCGCTGCATTGCCAAATGCGATGCAGCGCGCGCAACTAAATTCATTTTATTTATTTATTTGTTTACTAACCTCTGTTTATTTTATTTATTTATTGCCAACCAGTGCTAAAGTGCATGTGCTTCTCCCCTAAACATGGTTTCATTGACTTATCCACAATTTCATATTTAATTTATCTATAAGTCCCTAGTAGAGTGCACTACATGTGCCTACAGTCTCTAAATTAAATGCTACTAGTGAGTCTGCAGCACTGAATGTGCCACCCACACAAATAGCACTTTAAAAGATGTCTCAGGCCTGCCAATGCGGAGCCTGTATGTGCAGTTTACACTGCCATTTTGGCATGGTATTTAAAACCACTTGCCAAGCCTTAAACTCTCATTTTATTACATATAAGTGACCTCTAAGAAAGCCCTAGATAGCCCATTGGGCAGGGTGCTGTGAAATTAAAAGGTCGGACATGTGCTTTTATGTTTTACATGTCCTGGTAGTGAAAAACACCCACATTCGTTTTTCACTGCTGTGAGGCCTACCCTTCTCATAGGTTAACAGTAGGCATCACTTATTAAACTTATAAGCTGTAATCCCTGATTGAAAAGGAGTAGCTCTGTCATATTTCATATCATTGGAATGGTGATGATAAATTATCTTTGCTGGCAAAGTTGAATTTATTACTACTATTTTAGAAATGCCACTTTTAGACAGATGACATTTCTCTGCTCTTAGCTCTATGTGCAGGCAGCCTGTCTCCAATACACATCTGCGGTGGGTGACAGTTGGACTTTGTACATTCCCTCTAGACACACACATACAAAGGAAGGCTAGGTTTGACTGAGTGGCCATCCACATCCTGATGGTTCATCCAGTGCAGGATGGGAAGGAGGAGCTGACACACCTGATTAGGCAGAATCATGTCCCCACACAAAGGGCTGCATACCCCCCTGAATTGAGTCTGGAGTCAGTGCTGGGAGGGAGGATCTCTGTCCACTTCAAAGTCCCTCTTTGAGATCACCTCCAATACAAAAGCACAACTGGGTATAAATACTGAGTCTCTGACCCCATTAAAGCAGAAGCTACTGGACCTTTGAAGAACTCTGACAGGAAGAAGGACTGTTGTGCTGCTATGACATCAACGTGCAATTGGACAAATATACTAAGGAAATTAATGAGAGAAAGATCAGGAAGTTCAAAAGAGACACCATCAACTATAAACTTGGAGAAGTTTATAGTTGGGCTGACATTTACGCACGCAGAAGACAACAGAGATCATATACGGGAAGATCCGCTGATATTTCTGACGATTCACAACACAGAAGTCAACCTCCCGCATCTAGAGATAACGATAGATTAGGAAATGGAGGTCCATCTACATCAACAAAAAGTTCAAAGGAGATTCCTTTTTTAGAGAGAGGCCAAGGACCAGCAGTCAAACCAGAAGGGGGGGGGGCACAAAAGCAAAACAACAACCGGTGGCAAAGTTCATGGGAAGCCAGAAACTTTAGTCATTAACATTTCGAAAAAACGTTTGACACAGTTCCAATCCAAGACCTTACAGAAAGGAACATCCTTTGTACCAACGTATCATTCGAATCTTCTGGAGACACAAATCAGCCTTTATAAATTCATGAGAACTCTAGGGTTGAGACATTTCTTTGAAAATATAATGGAACCAAATTAATGACCGCAAAGCAACACCTTACTAGGACTAAGGAATAAAAGCTCTTTCATTGCTCCCATTGGCCACAAAGTATTACACAGATTTGAGGCAGTAGTGCAACAAGATTTACACACCATCTTCAAACAAGAGAGATCCAAACCTACTAACATCACGCACAAAGAAAGACAAGCATTAATACAATTAGCCTCTAATCCCACTATTACCATCCGTCAAGCAGATAAGGGAGGAGCACTGTTTATCATGGATACTGATTACTATCTGGAAAATGTCAATGCATATGTACAAAACACCAACACTCACATGAAGTTGTCACATGATCCCACCATGGAATTCCAAAGAATACTCACTAAAATAATTGTTAAAGCCATTGACAGAGGAACTATTTCGAATGAAGAAAAGACATGTCTCACCAAATCCAGTCCGAACATTCCTTACATATACATGATTCCAAAAGTTCATAAAGAATCACTGAAACCACCTTTCAGACCTATTGTATCTATGGTCAGATCCATCCATGAACCGATTGGAAAGTATTTGGACAAACATCTACAACCACTAGTACAGAACATGTCCACGTACCTAAGAGATACTACTGATTTCTTAACAACTCTGGAAAACATGGAACTAGACCCCACACAAGAAGCGATCCTATGTACCATCTATGTCAAATCGTTACACACACCTATTCCCCACAATCTGGGGTTGGAAGCAGTAGAATTTGTCTTACTCATATCTGATAAGGATGAAGATCTAAAAGTATTCCTGATGGAGCTACTACATTTTATTCTTTATCATAGCTACTTTAAATGGTAGGATGAGTTCTTTACTCAATTGTCCGGAACATCTATGGGAAATTGTGCTGCCCCGGCTAACGCAAATTTGTTCATGTATAAATTTGAACTTGATCACATACTAAATCAACAAGAGTGGATGGACAATCTCATCATGTACCACCGGTACATCGATGATATTTTTGTACTATGGAGAGGACCACAACAGGAACTATCAAAAGCAATTGAGAGATTAAACACAGTGGACAATAGAATTGGATTTACCTCTACAATTAATAGGAACCAGATCACCTTCTTGGATGTCCTCATTACCAAACAAGACAGACAGTTGGTTACTAGCATCTACACTAAATCTACAAACTGGAATAACTTACTCCATTACACAAGCTTCCACCATCCTTCCTTAAAAATCATTTACCATACTCACAATTGTTAAGGATAAAAAGGATTTAATCCAATAACCACCTTTACAACAACAGCATGATTACCACAATGGAAAAATTCAGACAAAAGGGTTATCCCGAACTTATCCTACAAGAGGCGGCTAACAAAGCAGAAAACAGAACCCGTGAAAGCTTGCTCAAATACAAAGAAACACCTAAAGAGAATGAAAGCAGAGCAGTCTTTGTATCCAAATTTTCCACTCGCAGTTACAGGATAAAAAAACAATATTGAAATATTGGCCAATGCTTTAAATGGAGAAAGATTTCAGAGATGCATTTGAACAACAACCTAGATTCGCCTACCTATGTACAAGCAATCTCAAACAAATACTCAAATAAAAATATGACAAGAAATCCGAGAGATACAGAGGAACATTACCTTGTATGAACTGTAGCAGCTGTAACTCAATCATTAAAGGGAATACCTTATCACATCCCACCAGGGGAACAATGGTCAAACTGAAAGTTAATGCTACATGTGACACCAGCAACGTGGTTTACATGTTAAAATGCCCATGTGGACAAGTTTACGTAGGAAAGACAGACAGAAAAATGAAGATACACCTCAACGAACACAAGAGCAACATCCGAACAAAAAATCAGAAATCCACAGTTGCCATCCATTTCAGCAACAAAAATCATAACATTTGCCAACTCAGGTTTATGATCCTTGAACACGTACCTATTATAGCTGGCAGGGACAATACCAGATTTTTACTACAAAGAGAGGTTTTCTGGATTAACCATTTGGACACAGTAAATCCTAAGGGTCTTAATGAACGTATGGATTTAAATTGTTTTCTATAGGCCGGTGTTTGTAGACCGATTCAAATAATGCATTGTGTAATGTTGATCTTGACGAATAATGTATTGGTTTCATAAGTCATATATCATTGTGGTTCACAGATTACTTTGTGTTGTAATCTAAGTGTATCATACTACCAAGTGTAGGTTTCAGTTAAAAATGAGTCCATTACAATGTCAGAAGTATTCATAGTGTATCTAAGTGTATCATACTACTAAGTATAGGTTTCAGTTAAAAACGCGTCCATCGCAACGTCAGAAGCATTCATAGTGTTCACCTAATCACATTTTTCTGCACACTATGCTTCACATGGTTTTGCCAGTTTACGTGTTTCACGATGCAAGGTTTTCACATTTTTCAGGATTTCATCATCTTCACGTTTTTTAGAATCTTGCATGTTTTTTAGAATCATGAACATTTGTTGTTCTACGTTAGACCCTTAATCCGCACCTTCAGATCACGTGCACGTACACTTCCAGGTGAAGTAAGGTTCTTAATCCGGGTAACAATAACGCGGGTACACTCTCACATTCGAATTAGGAAGACACGAGCAGACACCATTTGTCCTCCGTGAGTAAGCCCAGCACAAACACTTGGTGTGTCTTTGTAATATTTGTCGTAACTATGTCGCATCGATTTTGACGATCTATCACTTACAATCCCTTAATTTCATTTAGATACAATTGTTGAACATGTTATGTTGTGTCGGCAATTACTTGTAAGACATAAATTCACTGTGTAAGTCTCTTGCAAAATGTCCTTTATATTCTGGGATATAAGGGTAATGAAATCAACAACACAGACACCACTTGGTTAAAAAGACGAGTTGGGAGACAAGTGGCTTTCTATTGTAAACTCCAGGCACCAATTTTTTTCACATATAATGTCGGGATTAACAAACACCATTTCCGTGATTCATTCATTAATATATGAATTAACAATCAAACACCTTTCCGAGCACCCTCCGGGCACCAATTTTCTCTCACAAAAAATGTAGGGCTTAACCAACTCCATTTTCCTGATTCTTTCAGAATTGAATACCGCTCTGAGCACCCTCACAAGTTTTATGAGCTTTTGGTAGACACAATTTTTAACTCAAAATAACCATTTGATTTTTATTTTAAAAATGGTTTTTTTGAGGGGACATCACTAGTCACCATAACTGATCAATATGGTGAAGTCAACGAAAGTAAGGTTGAGTTTCTTCTGTTCTTGTAGGAAGCAAGCCCCTGATGAAGGGCACAGCCCGAAATGCATTGGGCAAATTCATGGATACAAACGTTTGAAGTCAAATGACTAGAATGGATAAATAAACCAGATTATGATTCATTAAATGGATAACAAATAAAAATAAAGGTCAAATTAATTACCTTATGCAAGTGCAGAAATTATTTCACGAGTGCGGTTTGGGACGCACCCCAGTTCCTGGGGACAGCACAATCAACACTGCTACGAGGACTGCCACTCTACTGTTCCATGCACTGGAAAAACTGTTTTTCTGCTGTGCTTCCCTTCTGCCTGCTACCCTCTTCCTTGCTGAGGAAGAACTGGACTCTTTGACTTGAAACCAGAGTGATCTCCACAAGCATGCTGACTTGCCTCCTTTTTGAAAGACTCAGGAATATCATAGTCTTACACCCTGCTCCTATGCCTGGTCCATTGGAAGTGGATCCAGGACCTTGCTCCATCTGGTGCATTCTCTGCTGCATGAAGCAGAATCGTTGCATTGCTGCTGTTGAGGGAAAAGAACTGGTGCATCACACTTGGAACCATTGCATCACCATCGGAGCCGAATCATCAAAACCACTGCATCACCAACACTGCAGTGAGAGACAATCAACGCATCCCCTCAACTGCGTGGAGAAAACCAATGCATTGATTTTGGAACCAACGCATTTTGGAACCAGTGCTTTATCTTTGGAACCGGCGCATCACCATCGTTGCATGTAGACAATCGATGCATCACTTCGACTGCGGAATCAACACCGACACATCGCTCTACTGCACCCACATCTCGCTATTGTGACCAGGTTTGAGGTACTTTTGTTCAGCGGCCCATGCGTGGCTCCTGTATTCGGCCTGCGCTCCATTTTGGTTGGCCAAAATTCTTGACTTTGCCCTGGTCCAGTGAGACCAGATAACCCCAGAGGGGCTTATTGCTTCTAAGTGCTATTTTTACTTTTATTCTTTAAAAATTCATGTCTTGACTTCTTCTTATGGATTTCTGTAGTTTTGGTCTTGTTTTATTTGTAAAGTCATAATCTTTGTTTCTAAACTAGTGTGGAGTCTTTTTGTAGTGTTTTCCCTGTGTTACTGGTTGAAGTGTTGCACAAATACTTTACACATTGCCTCGTAAGTTAAGCCTGCTTTCTCTGTGCCAAGCTACCGCAGGGTGAGCAAAGGTTCATTTATGGTGTGTATCTGACTTACTCTGATTAGGATTGTGGTTCCTGCTTGGACAGAGTTTATACATCTGCCAACCAAAAACCCAATTTCTAACAGTCCTGATGTCCTGAAATAAAAAGCATATAAGTGGTCAGGGTACTTGCAATAGCACAGTAGCAGTCTCAAAGCAAAGGCCAGAGATCAAATGGTAACTTGGTGGACACAGTCAGTGGTCTAATGTATGGATGTGGGATGTAAACGAGTTGGACTTAAGTAGATGTGTTGGGATACTATGGGGTGCTGAGATGAATCAGGGCTGGATGAGCTCCCTATGAAACTCAGACTGTATGTAGGTATGGGTGTTCATAAATTGTTAATGTAGCTAGAGCAATAGATTGCTTAATAAGGAAAGCTGCCTGAAATGAGATACAAACTGTTTAAAATGATACAGTGTATTCATGAATGGTGAATCCTATAATGTAGAATTGTATTGTTCAGTGAAGAAATGAGACTTCAGCTCCTTTCTCAATTACATGAGGAATGGGGTAGCTCTGTTGATGACAGGGATGTTACATGTTTTAGATACTAGGGACACAGATGTAGAAGGCATCCCATCTAATTTCTTTTCATTTTTCCAGTTTTTTATTTCCAGTCTGGCAACGTTGTAGCTTGTCATGCAGCAGTGTACACCTGGGATTTTTATGTTTGGAACCAGGTCAGTAAGGTTGGTGCTTCTGGTGTCCTTGTTTGTGATGAAGCTGGTCTGGAAGAAAATGTGGGTTTGGAGGGGGAGCCAGTGCAATTTGTTCAATGTTGGTGATGTCATGGTTGCACTACTTTTGGAACCTGATGAGATGATCTACAAAATGTAGGATGCCTTTCCGAGGGTAATTCTGATGTTGGCATGCCAGAGAGCATAAGAAGTTGCTGATAGTAGGGGCCAGGCATGTGGAAGGGTGAAGACCTTCTTTCTGGAGTTAGACTTATAAAAAGCTCAGGCACTAGTGAGGAAGTGAATTAACTCATATATTCATCTTAATGCTGATATATTTATTGTGAAAATGGCCATGATCATGTATGCGTTAATGCATGTAGTCACGTTTTATTATTCATTGAATTCTGTGTTTGCTAGTTTGAAGACATATAAATCCTTAGAATTGTTGCAGTTAAATGCCTTTAAAAAAATTATAGTTTTGTTATTCCATGTTGTACAGTGCATCTTTTTGCTGAACAGTCCTAGCAAAGTGTAGTCTCATTCTGAAGTTGGTACAACGAAGCAAGAAGATAGTAGACACAACTACTATTAGTCTTCACTGTATCTCTCACACAAGGTCTTCTCATTCCTTCCCATGAGAAGATCTTGGCACCTGCTCAATACTAGCTATTTACAAGTTTCTCTTTCTGTCAAGAGTACCCTCTTTCATTTCCTTGCATTGAAAAAAAATGTTTAAATATAACTACAAATGTATGGATTTTAGCCTTCCATAGTCCGTCTGATCAAGGGTTAAGCTGTGGTCCATTAAAATGGCAATTGCCTTGCTTAATTTTTGAATTGCTTGTTGGCTGTTTTGCATGAAACACAAGTTAGACATTATGAGGTTATCCCGAGTATTTTCTTTTCTTCTACACTAATCAACAGCTGTCACCATTTTGGAACTACCAAGTAGATGGTAAGTGAAAAAGAAGGACATGTTAATGATTTTTTTAAACTTAAATAAGAAGGAGATATATTTTGAGGTAAATAAATTAATAACAATTAAAAACATCACTGTTTTAAGATACAAAATCAATCACAGACGTTTGAGGGATACCCAGTGCACATTGCCAAATATGGGAAGTTTAAGATAGTAAATAATTTAGTATTGGCTAGAAATTTCCTATTTAATAGTATAGTTGGGCTTTTCTTTACATTATTCAGCACAACCATTTTTTAAGTGTTGAAGACTAGAAAAGGAGATACATAGTTGGAGATGTATCCTGTTTCATCTCTAGGAGAAATAAATGATTGGCAACTGCCCACGCCTGCCGTGATGAATTTTTCTATTAAGAAAGGACTTTTACCTAGGTTGTAACAAGTTCGCTTCAGGAACTGGACCATCACAGGCCATATCTTAAACATCAACACTGGCTCAGCATAGCGTGGAACACCTGTTTTTGCTTTTGCAGTGTCTAAGCACTTACATTTAACTCTGAATGTGTGCATAAACTGCAGAAAAAAACAGCGTAGAAACACTGAGCAGTGGTTGTCTCTCTGTTTACAGGTATTTGATGTCTAAACCAAGGTTTTAGAGGGCGAGGACTGGTCAATGATGAAGCATGACACCAGGTGGTGTGTGAGACCAGTCCGTTACATTTTGTGAGATGTCTTCACTCACAACATATCCCAAACCTCACAGTGGTCACTAAGTTAGGAGCAGCTCTTTGTAGTTAACATTTGCTGTCTAAAGCCCATGCATTAACTGGGAGAAATTCTGAGTTAAATGCAGCAGCGGCCCATGCAGGTAAGAGCGGTGGGGAGGTGGGGCCAGGTTGGGGGGGTATTCGACAGACGACCACGAGGGAAAATTAAATAAATTATACATTTTCCCTCCTCAACGTCTGTCATAATCCCCCTCCACCCGGCCCCACCGCCCCACCGCCCCACCTCTCTTACCTGCAAGGGCAGCTGCGGGTTAAATGTAAGCATCTTAGAAAAGCCAAATGCAAATAGTCAAGCTCCCAGCTCAGCTGTGCATGTTACGGACCCAGGAATGTTAGGACCCTCCTTCCACAAAAAAGCAGTAATGTGCCCACTGCTTCAATATGCTTTGGCTCCATGGGCCAAGTGGCAAAGTAGCTCATGTAAGTAGGCTCCCGCCATCACCTGGTGGACTCCATTGTCCCGTACTTGTCAATACTTAGAAGTACATATACAAACGTAAGTTGGTGGTCAGAATGTAGCACAATAGAGCTTTCGTATTTCATAAAGGGTGGAGTGCAGGCACTGCATTGCATATATGGTACTTCCTGTCTCCTGCCGTCTTAGCAAATTCACCTGTGGCAGACTCGTGACTTTCCTGGACTGTCGCACGGTAAAGGTAGGCCCACCAGGGGCAGATACATTCCTCTGTGACTGTATGAAGCTCTAAAAATTGGCTTAATAAGAAGAAAGTCAAATAAAAAACTGAAAATTGAGCTCTGAGAGAGAAATGAAGAAATCAATGTTGACGACCTTCGAGATCCATCGTATGTCTGCCAAGTAACAGAAGGATGGCCGTGAGATCATGAGCAAATTGTACAAACTTCTTCCGCGGAAGCTTTAGAGGCGGACAATAAAAATGTAGAGTTTTGAAACATGTTATGAATCGAAGGAAGCTGTATTCATGAAACATGGATTACGTATTGTTGAACAATGAATGCTGTGAAACCATGGACGTGATTATGGTGGTGTGATAGAACACCCCTAAATTGACCAATGAGAAACAAAGATTCTGAAAATGTTGCTACAATGGTGGGATGGACATGTAGGTTTTTAGAGTATAACTGGGGTGTCTGGGAGGTGTTAGGTCAGCTCGTTAGCTTGCGCCTTTGAAGAAGCTAGAGAGGGGAGATCATCGCTGTCCGTCAGTTTGCTGTATGTAGATAAGGGCCTACCTGTTTCCTGTTCCTGTCCTACTCTTTGTTCCCTGAATCTTTCCCGGGGAACCCCCTTCTATTCTCATGGCCAGGGGGTAGATTTTCCACTAAAATATTTAGGTTAGTATGGCTAAACCAGTATTTTGCATAAATATTTGCAAAAGTATTTTTTGTCTCTGAAACTTATGTCTCTTCATCTATCCACTCCTTCATTGCATTCTAATCATGGTGATTTGAGTTTGATATCTTTTTGCTTTGACAAATGTTCTCTCTCTGTGATTTATTCTTTGTTTGACTTGTAAAACTGTACATGATGAGCATTTACCTTCACATTATTTGCGATAAAAACTATTTACCTTATACTGAGTTTGTGCTTTATTCAGTGATATAGATCAATATTTAGTTTCTAATTGTTAATATCAACTCTTCAACTAATGGTCCATCGAGCAGAGGAAAGAGAGTTTGATTACAGGTTCAATTATGTATCTAGTGTGTTACGATGAGCCTGTAGCTTGTGAACAACTGATTTAATGATTAAACTTGAAACAGTGCTATCAGGGATTTATGTTGGGTGTATGAGTATGGGCCAGTGATAATGTATTATCGATTATCGATCCCTGATTGGCGTTGGATCAGTTTTTGGTAGCAGAGGATGGTTTATTATTGATTAGTTTGGTAATGATTATTGATTATTGATTGTTTGTTTCCTTAACATTAAAAGTTAGTGTTTTGTTCTATGTTGCCTTGAAGTACGGGTATGGAGTTACCTAAGATCCTAGGATGATAATGTATTAGCCTGAAGAGGCAGAAGAATAGTGTGGATAAGGTATCACACTGCAGAAGTACTTTGTCTGTTGTCGTAATACTCAACGGTGAGAGGCTGTTGGTGTTATATTAGGGACTATTTCGTTTGAGAGTAGATTTTGTGTGAAATAGCGAAAGGTCCACTTCCGAAACTCTGGCCTTACATCCCCAAAGGAGTACCAAGACCTCTTTCCATGTGAAAGTCCTCTTCCGAAACTTTGGCTAGTATCCCTAGAGGAGTACCAAGTCCTCCTGTAGCTTGTTTGGGTGTAGAATAGCGCTGGTCGTTATTTTGCTTGAAGTGAAAGAATATTTCTTTTTGAAGTGAAGACTATCTCTTTATTTAGTGGAACAGACAAAGTAGCATTGTTTAATGTTTGTTTTCTAACAAGTTTTGTTGAATAAAAAGAATAGAAAAACATTGCTGTATTATTTTGTAAAGGGAGGGTCAGTAGAAGGAGTAATACTGATGTCACGAAAAGCCGCGCTGGCATTAGTCAGGCCGCTGGCGTTCAAAGTGCTGTGATTGGTTGATTACTGTGAGCTGTGTTGGTATTAGTCAAGGTACTGATTACGTAGGAGTATTCTGATTGGTTGGTTAGTGTGAGTCGCGCTGCTATTGGACGGTTGTTAGCAAATAGAATAAGCAGAAGTACGAAGAGTTTGTTGTTTGTTTATTGAATTGTATTTTAGCGAGAAGTTTTGGGAAAAATGAAGTTGGTTAATAAGATAAAGAGATTCTTTAAAAAGGACAAACCAATAGTTACGAGAGAGGGAATTCTTATTCCACCTCCGGGAACAGCTGCTTCTTTTATGATGTTGGAATGTGATTACCATACGTGTACTTGGTTAGAGAATTGGGTGAAATACACAGAAGATGATGGTGTTTTAGCTTTTCCAGGACCTGGTATATTTAATGTAAGGATTCTACAGAATCTGAGAGAATGAATGAATTCTCTAGAACCTAGACCTAGACCTACTCAGTATGAAGCACTTGAGGAATGGGAATAAGAGGCATATGTGCGAGAGAAGTATAGGGGCGGAAGAAGATACAGAAATATTATGACTAGATATCCTTTTGAAAGTCAGGGAGAAAGAATGAAAAGATGGAGGAGAGCGGTTGTGACAGAGGGTCTGTATCCAGTTTTAGTTGCTGAAGAAGCGACGGGAGGCAAATGTAAAGAGAAGAAGAAAAATGTAGTCATCAAGGATAGATTTTGTCCTAAGTGATTCTGATGATGAGTTATTAGATGACATTTTGACTAAGAAACCTCCACCTTATCAAGAGAAAACAAGTGAGACAGTCCTAAATGCACCATTAATGGGAACCCCACTAATTCTGCAGGTTTCACAAGTCCCAGTAGTGACTAGAGCTGTACAAGAGAGTGAAATGGATATGTTGAATAGGGCAAGAGAGGAGTTGACTCAGAAAATTAATCAGTTGAATCTGAATGCGGAAGCATTAACAGTGCCAGTAAGGATTGGACCTATAGTTCCATTGTATGGAGAAAAACAGAATATATCAAAAGTACATGCGTTGACAGTCCCAATGAATAGAGACAGGAATAAAGTGGTAACACTAGATGATCAGGTAGAACAGACAGAGATAAGTACTTCATTAATTGATTTGCCAGTTTGTGAGATGTTAACTGAAACCCCTAAGAGAAGTGCGCAAATGTATCCGAGGAGATTAGTGCAGAATGTCATTCCTATATCAGGAAGTTCAAAGGGACCCTCACCAGATGAATTAGATGACTGGATAAGGGGAATGGAAAAGCGAAAACCTCTACCACAGAATATAGATGTGAGTAAACTGAGAGTGGATTTGGAAGAAATGATTATTGGTACAATAGGTCCAGACAGATTGAATAATTATCGAGATGAAGAGTTGTTATTACTGTGCAAAAAACTTACTTGGAAAGCGAGAAATCTTCATGAAAAGTTAACAGAGGCTGCTTGTGAATATTTAGGGGACATAGGGAAGTCAAAAGTATTACAGAAAACATATAGACTGGATTTTACTGGAAAGGATTTAGAGAGTTTGAATGTGTCTGGTAAAATATCGCAAATAAAAGAATGAATGAATATTCTGAAGAAATGGGGCGATGTAGAACGATGGAAAGGTAGATGGGCGAAAAAGAAAGAAGAAATTAATGCCAATAAAGATGCGTCTTTATTTCCACTGAGAGAAACAGAACAGGCTAAAAGGGTGTGTCCAATGAGAGAAGTTCCGGATGGTGGATAGATTCATGTTTCTTAGACAAGACAGGATATATTGTCTTTTACTCATGACTTTCCTAGGTTGAGGAAAAACCAGTTGAATGGTACAAACAAGTAGAGAGGTATGAGAAGGTTTCAAAAGTCTTGTTGAAAGATCTGGATGGTTTATTTGAGATTGTTGTTTAAGCAGATTTATGGACAGAGTGTAAGATTACTGTTGATTGGCCTAAAGAAGAATATCCTAGAGATCCGAAAACAGGTGCACCTTTAGATGAGGAGATGAGGAAATATCAACAGGTAATTACATACCTGAAAGGAAAAATTTCTCCGAAAGAAACAAATTGGGTTAAAATTGACAGAACAACCCAAGAACCAAAGGAGTCGGTACATTCTTATTATGAAAGGTTGTTACAGGTGTTCAAACAGTACAGTGGGTTTGAGAATATTGGAGATAAAGATATGGGACATTTTGTGTATCGTTTTGTATTTGGATTAAAACCAGAAATTAGTAACATGATTCAACAACATTTGATTTGTTGGCAGAGTAAAATGGTTGATGAGATACTGAGGTATGCAAAGTATTGTAGTGATGATATTGAATCGAGACATAAGAAGCTAAAAGAGAAAATGATGTGGGCACAAGTGAAGGTAGCAGAACAGCAAGAAGGAAACAGTGGTTCCCAAACAGATTTTCAGATGAGAGGTCAGAATCAGAATGGTCAAGTAATGAGTGGTGGTAGAGGTAGAGGTAAGATGAATAAAGATGAAATGAAAAGGAAATATCCTTGTCATGCGTGTGGAAAATTTGGAAATTGGAAGAACGAGTGTAGATCTGCTCAGAAAAATAATGGGATGAATCAAAATTTAAATTCACAGATGCAGAATGAGGTGGTTATGAATCAACAACAGCAATAGCAGCAGCAGATAGTTACTCCACAGTTACAGGTACCACAAGCTCCTATGCCAAATAATGTGAATGCTCAGGTGCAGAGATAGAGTGTGAACACTGGATTTCACTGAGGGTGAACAAATTGGTAAGAATCAAAATGTGCAAATGATTCCGCAATACTTGTTGCAGTGCAATGAGAGTGATTCAGACTCATCTCAATGACGGTGCCTGAGGGGGAAGGAAGAGTGCGTGCTTGGCGCAACTCTAGAGGTAGATCAGTCAGGTCCATTTGTTGATGGAAAAGTGGAAGGTAATGATATTACATTCCTAGTGGACACTGGTGCTACCCGTTCTACTGTGAGAGCAGCAGAAATTCCAAACCTACCCCTCTCGGGAGAAACTATCAAAGTTGTAGGAGTTTCCAATAAGCATATCAGATCCCCATTAGCAAAGCCAATAGAAGTTCACATTGGAAGATTCAGAGACATGCATCGGTTCGTGGTATGTGATACGAGTCCGGTAAACCTTTTAGGGAGAGACTTAGGGGCCGATTCCGATCTCGGCCGGTAGGGCTCCGAATCAGATTCGGCTTAACCGGATCCGATTCGGAGCCCTATTTCCCGACCGATCCGTACGCGCGTCCGGGCGAGCGAGTACGATGCGTATTCGCCGACCGACTCGTCCGGGCGTCCCGACCGCTCCGACCAACTCGATCCCGGGTTGAACCGCACCGACCGACTCGCACGGACACGACTCGCACCGCGCAATGGAGACATTCCCCGGCCGGGTAAGTACGATGCGCGCCGCGAGCAGTCCGACCGAGCCGCGCACTCCGGCTCAAAAGAGCTGTCGGAGCCGTACTTTGGGGGTCCGTGTCGGACCCCCTGTACGCGTAGCCGCGCGAGTCGCACACAGGGGGGACCCATGAGTCCCCCTACCTGTGCGTGTACGGCGCGAATCGCTTCGCCGCGTACACGCTGTAGGGGGCGCACTTGTCCGCATCGCACCCATTGAGTCAATGGGAGCCCGCGTACGCGTTGTACGACAGGCTCCCATTGACTTCAGTGGAGTCCGACCGACTCGAGTCCGATGGCATACGTGCGCATCGTACTCGTTCGGTCGGACTGCACGGGTCCGATTCGGTCGGAAATCTCTCCGGGTCCGGCTCGGTCGGAGAGATTTCCGGCCCGAATCGGAATCGGCCCCTTACTGTGCAAAATGAATTGCACAATTTATTTTACACCAGATAGTATTGCTTTTCAAACACCAGATGAGGATGTTGCGTTTAAAATGATGTTAGCAAAGCAAGGGACAGAAGTGGATGAACTGTTTTCACTTCTTACTGAAGAAGATTTGCCTGCAGAGTTGAGAAATACAGTAAGATCTGATGTATGGGATTTCTCAGGAAAAGAGATTGGTCTGATGAATGGTGCGGATCCTATTCAGGTTAGGGTGAAACCGGGTGCAACATTTCCAAAACACACCTCAATACAAAATGAGTCCTGAGATAACAGCAGGAGTTATTCCTGTGATTTACCAAATGATTGAGCAAGGAATTTTAAAAGAAATACTTAGCAGTCCTTGTAATTCACCTATTATGGGAATTAAGAAGCCAAGCGGAAAATATAGGATAGTACAAGATTTACAAAAAATAAATAAGATTGTAGTACCCTGTTGTCCAATAGTGCCAAATCCAGCAGTGATTCTATATCAAATTCCCTGTGATGCAGAATGGTATTCAGTAATTGATCTGTGTCAGGCATTTTTCTCGATTCCCTTACATCTGGATAGCCAATATTTATTTGCGTTCCGGTTCAAAGACCGTGTTTTGGCATGGTGCCGAGTTCCCCAAGGGTACACAAAGAGTCCATCGATTTTTAATCAGATTTTGAAAAAATGTTTGGAGACTTTAATTATGCCAGAAAAATCGGTTTTGGTTCAGTACATTGATGACGTACTGGTGGCATCAAAAACACGAGAGGCATGTCTCACAGATACAATTGCCTTACTGAATCATCTGGCAGAAGGGGGACACAAAGTGTCACCAGCAAAATTACCAGCAAAATTACAGTTCTGTAAACAAGAGGTCCAATATTTGTGACACATAATAGAGAAAGGAGTGAGAAAGGTGACACGAGAAAGGATCAGTGTAATTCAACAAATGAGTCCTCCTAAAACTCAGAAGGAAGTGAGAATGTTCCTGGGAATGGTTGGATACTGCAGACAGTGGGTCAGTGGCTTTTCACTGATTCCAAAGCCTCTACAGAGGTTGACACATAAAGATGTGACTGATCCGATTGAATTGCATGATGAAAGCATGAATGCTTTTATTGAGTTACGAGACAGTCTTTGTCGAGCACCTGCATTGGGAATGCCAGATTATACAAAGGATTTTGCGTTGTACTGTTGTGAGAGAGATGGGTGTGCACTTTCAGTTTTAACTCAGAGACATGGAATGGCACGACGTCCAGTGGCATATTGTTCTGCTACTTTGGATTCAGTGGCTGCAGCCTTATCAGGTTGTTTGAAAGCAGTAGCTGCTACTTGTGTGAGCTTGGAACAAAGTCAAGCGATTGTGATGGGACATCCAGTTAAAGTATATGTGCCACACTCAGTTGAGATCCTTTTGACAAGAACACGTACACAGCACATGACCTATAGTCGGCTGACTAGGTATGAAAGAGTAATATTGGGTGCTGAAAATGTGACAGTAGTGAGATGTACGACAATAAATCCGGCATCATTGTTGCCTATTTCATTTTGTGTGGAAGTAAGAGACGAAGCATATCATGATTGTTTGGATGTGACAGATTTGTGCATGAAACCAAGGCCAGACATTAAGGATACCCCATTAGAAGAATCAGATAGTGTGCTGTTTGTTGATGGATCTTGTCTGAGAAATGAAAAAGGTGAATTGAGTTCTGCTTATGCAGTATGTACAGTGGCTGCGGTTCTGGAAGCATCCTGTCTAAAAGGGGTAAATTCTGCACAAATTGCTGAGCTCATAGCTCTGATTAGAGCATGCAAAATTGGCAAAAATTTGAAAGTAACCATATTTACGGACAGTCAATATGGTTTTGGGGTGGTTCACGATTTCGGGCAGTTATGGATGCAAAGGGGATTTCTGACTTCTTCAGGTTCTCCTATAAGAAATAGCAAAAATGTGAAAGATTTATTGGATGCTTTGCAATTGCCAAAGAAAATTGCGGTTGTCAAATGTTCTGCACATAAGTCAGGAAATGATTATGTGACAAGCGGCAACAGATACGCTGATCAAGTAGCGCGTTTCTGTGCACAAAATTCAATTGCGATAAACAGAGGGGTGGAGAAGAAAAATACTAATTGCCACCTGATGTTTTCCGCCTGGGAAACCTGGGATGAGATTAGACAGTTACAAGAAGAGGCAAGTGATGAGGAAAAGGAAATTTGGAAAAAATCAGGCTGCAAGAAGAGAGCAGAAGATGAAGTTTGGGTGTATATAGATGAAAGACCAGTTATTCCAGATGCTTTACTATCCCAAATGGCAAGGGTATACCATGGATTTGCACATGTTGGAAGAGATGCAATGATTAGGCTCTTCAAGCATTCATGGTATAACCCAAAATTCAGAGTCATTGCAGAGAGTTTATGCCAGAGGTGTGCTATATGTCAGCAGCAAAATCCTGGCAGAAAGACAGTTGTAAGTTGGGGACGAAGTGGAAAAGCAGCAGGACCCTTTACGACGATCCAGCTTGATTTCATTGATCTTCCCCCATGTAACGGACTAAAATATGTGTTAGTTGATGTTTGCTTGTTTTCTCGTTGGGTAGAAGCTTATCCAACAAAAAGAAATGATAGTTTGACTGTTGTGAAGTTGCTTCTAAGAGAACTAATTCCAAGGTTCAGTTTTCCAGTCATTTTAGAGACAGATAAGGGATCTCATTTTAATAATGAGATCATTCGGATGATCTGTGCAGCACTACAGATTGAGCAGAAGCTGCATTGTGCCTATCGACCAGAAGCATCTGGAGTGGTCGAGCAAATTAATGGCACTATAAAATCTAGACTGGGAAAAGTATGTGCATCCACAACTCTGAAGTGGCCTGATCTTTACCCCTGGTATTGATGAGTCTTAGAAGCATCCCAGATAAAAAGACTGGATTAAGTCCTCATGGAGTGCTGATGGGTAGAGCAATGAGACAAGCAATTGTACCAGCAAACAAACTGATTAATATTTCTGATGATCTTGTGCTTGATTATTGCAATGGATTGGCTGATCTGGTGCATTCTGTGTCTCATCAGGTTGGAGAAATTGCAACCACAACACAGCCGGATCAAGCACATGATCTGAGTCCAGGAGAGTGGGTTCTTGTCAAGAAATATGTGAGGAAGTCGTGTTTAGAACCCAGGTGGCATGGACCTTACCAGATTATTTTGGTGACAACAACAGCAGTGAAGTGTGGTGGCTTGCCAAACTGGATCCATGCAAGTCATACCAGAAGAGTCCCAAGTCCACTTGAAAGAGAAGGTGAGCAGCAACTGGTGAATAAAAATAAGAAACCAGAATTTGAAGGTTGTTAAGCTATAGAATCTACAGTGACAGATTCTGACAAGCAAAATGATGATGAACAACCAAGCACAAGTCAAGTAGAGTGGGCACCAGCTACTGGGTCTCGTAAGACTGCTGTTGAGCAAGTAGAAAAGGAAGATACAGAAGATCAAGAGCAAGTTCAACAAAGAAAGGGACTAAATAAAAGAGCATGTGAACCAGAAAGAAAGGGTGAAGAAGTGGTTCAAGCTAAGAGAACGTAAAAGGGTGACAATTGACCAAGTGGAGTAAAAAGACTGAAATACACTCTTGAAAGGAGAATACCAGAACAAATAAATGAAGTATCAAGTCAAACTGAACAAGAAGAATCAGAGGAAGAATCATTACAAAGAACAAAGAGAATAAGAGTCCCAAGCAGGAAATACAAAGCTCCTGAATGGACATATATTGTATTGGAGGAAATTGAGAGCACAGATCAAATAGAAAGAAAAGCTGGTACTGGTACTGAGCAAATTGATGAAAGCAAACTGAGACCGCCTTAAAAGAGAACAGTAAAAAATTAAGGTGCAACAAAATTCTGTGAAAATATTTGGGAAGTTCCAGATGATCTGAAGAAGACTTTTAAAAAAAAAAGAAAGAAAGAAAGAAAAAGAGGGGGGTAAAGAAGAAGCTTTCTTCTTGAAGTGTTGGATATGCTATTTTCCGGTGATTTTTGGACAAGTTTGTCAAAAATTTTAGAAAGTTGTTAGGTTTTTCTTAGATTTTTTTTTTCCTGTATACAAAATGGCAGAAGATATAGTGACTGGAAATCAAGAACCTAGGGGCATATTAGCAAGACCGGCGATAAAATTATCGCAGTTTTAGCGGCAGGAAACTGCCGCTAAAACGGCGATAATGGGCTTGCTAATATGCGTTATAGAATTCCAATAGAAGCCCAGGTTAGATGTCCTGCACATCTAACCTGGGCTTCTATTGGAATTCTATAACGCATATTAGCAAGCCCATTATCGCCGTTTTAGCGGCAGTTTCCTGTCGCTAAAACGGCGATAATTTTATCGCCGGTCTTGCTAATATGCCCCCAAGTTTTAAACGTAGATGTATTAAAGCTTGCTTATGTAGTGTGTTGCTATTAATGTTAATATGGTTAATATTAACTGAATTTGTACCTGTTCTAATAGTAACTAATGGTAACTAATAATGTGATTAGTGAAAGAATGGAACCTATTACTAAAGAAACCCCTAAAACTAACAATGATCAAGTTGATGATAGCATTTATCATCATGATAAATCAATTAGTGATTTCTCGTTAAATGTCTTTACCTAATTGTTATATGAATATGTGGACACAATGGATGTGAGGGTTTGTTATGTGTGCATGCAATTACCTTCGTCTGTCTCAGAGGGGGTGACTTACCATCACCTTCCTTTAACATATGGCGTATCATGTAGTGTTCTAACAAGTCTTTTTACGTGACGGGGAAGTTGCAGTACTACTTTTCAAATATGGATTTAGTGTTTTCAGAAATTCCTATTAGAAAAGATATGAATAAGGTGTATAGTAATAGAAATGCGGGATACATGGGAGAATTTTTCCATAGTACACAGACAGTAGATACAGTATATGTTCATAGAAATAATCTGACTTGTAGTTTGCGGGCTGAAGAGAAAGAATTCATTAACATGGTTGAAGATAGAAGACAGGATTTTCAAAGGAAAGCTGCTGAACAGAAGTCACATGTACCACCATGGGCTTTTAGAGAGGGAAATTATAAGAAAGGAGAGACTTACGCTGCAATGTCTCTGGATTGGTATCATAAAGGGAAACTTTGCTTACTTAGACTGAAAACTGACTATAATAATTATTTCATTGGTACTAGTGAATGTGAACACACTTTTATGATAACTGGTGGATGGGGAGTAAAAGGTGGAACTGATCCTGTATTTCCAGGAGTATATTATGTGTGTGGTAAGAATGCTTACTATAGGTTGCCAGCACACTGGTATGGTAGTTGTTATTTTGGCATCGTATTTCCTAAAGTTTCCATGTAGATAGAAATAATAAAATCAATAAAATAAAGCATGGACTAATACGTACAAAGAGAGAAAGTTTTTCAGAAATAATTGGTGATATTTTTGGTGCACTGATACCCTCAGTTGGAGTCGTTCTAAATTCGCATAAAATTCAGAAATTGTCCACAGTGGTTGATCGTTTATCAACAGACACTGCTGGTGGGTTTTTAATGATTGATACTGAAATGGTTGCAATTAGATCAATGGTTTTGCAAAATCGACTTGCCCTGGATATTTTATTGGCAAAAGAGGGCGGAGTCTGTGGCATGTTGAAAATACAACACTGCTGTGCTTATATACCTGATAAAAGTAAAAGTCTGGAGGGATATATAAAGAATATTACAAAATGACATGAAGATTTGACTCAACTGGAGGTTGACGGTGTTTGGGAGAAACTTCGTAAGAGTTTTTCCTCAATAGTTAGATGGTTTTCCACATTTGGGAGTAGTTTATTAGGTTAAATACTAATGCCAATTATTTGAGTAGCGGTAGTGACATTATTAATAACGATGTTACAGCAAACAAATGATGGACGGAATACTGACAATGCAAACATTCTCCCCCAGTCAAAAGATCTGGGTTAAATCCATCGTTCTTTTGCCCACTACGCCACCCCAGTTTGGACTCAGCCATATGCAAATCAGTCTTGACCCTGTGCCCCATGGGAACAGTCCAGACCGAACTGACAGGCCAGGTCCTCCCTGGACTGGAAACAAGCATCCTGGGACCGGTTTAAGGGTATGTCACCCTTCTACAGCCAGGCTAGCTTGAATCCAGTGGCGCAGTGAGCAAGGGACCCACGTCTGGGCATACCCATCCCACTTAGGGCGAAAAGTGTTACAGCAAACAAATGATGGACGGAATGCTGACAATGCAAACATTCTCCCCAAGTCAAAAGATCTGGGTTAAATCCATCATTCTTTTGCCCACTATACCACCCCAGTTTGGACCCAGCCATATGCAAATCAGTCTTGACCCTGTGCCCCATGGGAACAGTCCAGACCGAATTGCCAGGCCAGGTCCTCCCTGGACCGGAAACAAGCATCCTGGGACCAGTTTCAAGGTATGTCACCCTTCTTCAGCCAGGCTAGCTTGAATCCAGTGGCGCAGTGAGCAAGGGACCCACGTCTGGGCATACCCATCCCACTTAGGGCGAAAAGTGTTACAGCAAACAAATGATGGATGGAATGCTGACAATGCAAACATTCTCCCCCAGTCAAAAGATCTGGGTTAAATCCATCGTTCTTTAGCCCACTACGCCACCCCAGTTTGGACCTAGCCATATGCAAATCAGTCTTGACCCTGTGCCCCATGGGAACAGTCCAGACCGAACTGCCAGGCCAGGTCCTCCCTGGACTGGAAACAAGCATCCTGGGACCGGTTTCAGGGTATGTCACCCTTCTTCAGCCAGGCTAGCTTGATTCCAATGGCGCAGTGAGCAAGGGACCCACAGCAGGGCATACCCATCCCACTTAGGGCAAAAAGTGTTACAGCAAACAAATGATGGACGGAATGCTGACAATGCAAACATTCTCCCCCAGTCAAAAGATCTGGGTTAAATCCATCGTTCTTTTGCCCACTACGTCACCCCAGTTTGGACCCAGCCATATGCAAATCAGTCTTGACCCTGTGCCCCATGGGAACAGTGCAGACCGAACTGCCAGGCCAGGTCCACCCTGGACCGGAAACAAGCATCCTGGGATCGGTTTCAGGGTATGTCACCCTTCTTCAGCCAGGGTAGCTTGAATCCAGTGACGCAGTGAGCAAGGGACCCACGTCTGGGCATACCCATCCCACTTAGGGCGAAAAGTGTTACAGCAAACAAATGATGGACGGAATGCTGACAATGCAAACATTATCCCCCAGTCAAAAGATCTAGGTTAAATCCATCGTTCTTTTTCCCACTACGCCACCCCAGTTTGGAACCAGCCATATGCAAATCAGTCTTGACCGTGTGCCCCATGGGAACAGTCCAGACCGAACTGCCAGGCCAGGTCCTCCCTGGACCGGAAACAAGCATCCTGGGACCTGTTTCAGGGTATGTCACCCTTCTTCAGCCAGGCTAGCTTGAATCCAGTGGCACAGTGAGCAAGGGACCCAAGTCTGGGCATACCCATCCCACTTAGGGCGAAAAGTGTTACAGCAAACAAATGATGGACGGAATGCTGACAATGCAAACGTTCTCCCCCAGTCAAAAGATCTGGGTTAAATCCATCGTCCTTTTGCCCGCTACGCCACCCCAGTTTGGACCCAGCCATATTAAAATCAGTCTTGATCCTGTGCCCCATGGGAACAGTCCAGACCGAACTGCCAGGCCAGGTCCTCCCTGGACCGGAAACAAGCATCCTGGGACCGGTTTCAGGGTATGTCACCCTTCTTCAGCCAGGCTAGCTTGAATCCAGTGGCGCAGTGAGCAAGGGACCCACGTCTGGGCATACCCATCCCACTTAGGGCGAAAAGTGTTACAGCAAACAAATGATGGACGGAATGCGGACAATGCAAACATTCTCCCCCAGTCAAAAGATCTGGGTTAAATCCATCGTTCTTTTGCCCACTACGCCACCCCAGTTTGGACCCAGCCATATGCAAATCAGTCTTGACCATGTGCCCCATGGGAACAGTCCAGACCGAACTGCCAGGCCAGGTCCTCCCTGGACCGGTTTCAGGGTATGTCACCCTTCTTCAGCCAGGCTAGCTTGAATCCAGTGGCGCAGTGAGCAAGGGACCCACAGCAGGGCATACCCATCCCACTTAGGGCGAAAAGTGTTACAGCAAACAAATGATGGACGGAATGCTGACAATGCAAACATTCTCCCCCAGTCAAAAGATCTGGGTTAAATCCATCGTTCTTTTGCCCACTACGTCACCCCAGTTTGGACCCAGCCATATGCAAATCAGTCTTGACCCTGTGCCCCATGGGAACAGTGCAGACCGAACTGCCAGGCCAGGTTCTCCCTAGACCGGAAACAAGCATCCTGGGACCGGTTTCAGGGTATGTCACCCTTCTTCTGCCAGGGTAGCTTGAATCCAGTGATGCAGTGAGCAAGGGACCCACGTCTGGGCATACCCATCTCACTTAGGGCGAAAAGTGTTACAGCAAACAAATGATGGACGGAATGCTGACAATGCAAACATTCTCCCCCAGTCAAAAGATCTAGGTTAAATGCATCGTTCTTTTTCCCACTACGCCACCCCAGTTTGGAACCAGCCATATGCAAATCAGTCTTGACCGTGTGCCCCATGGGAACAGTCCAGACCAAACTGCCAGGCCAGGTCCTTCCTGGACCGGAAACAAGCATCCTGGGACCTGTTTCATGGTATGTCACCCTTCTTCAGCCAGGCTAGCTTGAATCCAGTGGCGCAGTGAGCAAGGGACCCAAGTCTGGGCATACCCATCCCACTTAGGGCGAAAAGTGTTACAGCAAACAAATGATGGACGGAATGCTGACAATGCAAACGTTCTCCCCCAGTCAAAAGATCTGGGTTAAATCCATCGTTCTTTTGCCCGCTACGCCACCCCAGTTTGTACCCAGCCATATGCAAATCAGTCTTGACCCTGTGCCCCATGGGAACAGTCCAGCCCCAACTGCCAGGCCAGGTCCACCCTGGACCGGAAACAAGCATCCTGGGACCGGTTTCAGGGTATCTCACTCTTCTTCAGCCCGGCTAGCTTGAATCCAGTGGCGCAGTTTGCAAGGGACCCACGTCTGGGCATACCCATCCCACTTAGGGCGAAAAGTGTTACAGCAAACAAATGATGGACGGAATGCTGACAATGCAAACATTCTCCCCCAGTCAAAAGATCGGGGTTAAATCCATTGTTCTTTTGCCCACTACGCCACCCCAGTTTGGACCCAGCCATATGCAAATCAGTCTTGACCCTGTGCCCCATGGAAACAGTCCAGACCGAACTGCCAGGCCAGGTCCTCCCTGGACCGGAAACAAGCATCCTGGGACCGGTTTCAGGGTATGTTACCCTTCTTCAGCCAGGCTAGCTTGAATCCAGTGGCACAGTGAGCAAGGGACCCACGTCTGGGCATACCCATCCCACTTAGGGCGAAAAGTGTTACATCAAACAAATGATGGACGGAATGCTGACAATGCAAACATTCTCCCCCAGTCAAAAGATATGGGTTAAATCCATCGTTCTTTTGCCCACTACGCCACCCCAGTTTGGACCCAGCCACATGCAAATCAGTCTTGACCCAGTGCCCCATGGGAACAGTCCAGACCGAACTGCCAGGCCAGGTCCTCCCTGGACCGGAAACAAGGATCCTGGGACCGGTTTCAGGATATGTCACCCTTCTTCAGCCAGGCTAGTTGAATACAGTGGCGCAGTGAGCAAGGGACCCACGTCTGGGCATACCCATCCCACTTAGGGTGAAAAGTGTTACAGCAAACATATGATGGATGGAATGCTGACAATGCAAACATTCTCCCCAGTCAAAAGATCTGGGTTAAATCCATCGTTCTTTTGCCCACTACGCCACCCCAGTTTGGACCCAGCCATATGCAAATCAGTCTTGACCCTGTGCCCCATGGGAACAGTCCAGACCGAACTGCCAGGCCAGGTCCTCCTGGACCGGAAACAAGCATCCTGGGACCGGTTTCAGGGTATGTCACCCTTCTTCAGCCAGGCTAGCTTGAATCCAGTGGCGCAGTGAGCAAGGGACCCACATCTGGGCATACCCATCCCACTTAGGACGAAAAGTGTTACAGCAAACAAATGATGGACGGAATGCTGACAATGCAAACATTCTCCCCCAGTCAAAAGATCTGGGTTAAATCCATCGTTCTTTTGCCCACTACGCCATCCCAGTTTGGACCCAGCACTAATAATGATGGCATATAAATGTCGTAAGGGTAGATGTGGGAAGAAGGAGATGACAGAAGTAGATAATAAACGTAGACCTAGGAAAAGAATAAGAGAAGAAATAGAATTAGAGGATATGAGAGGAAATTACTACAAAATGATAGAAAACTTAGATGAGTAATGGAGAAACGAGAGAAGAGTACAATCCTTTAGATAAAAATAAAGGTGGTGATTAGTATGATGGAGATTTTTGTGATGGCTCAAAAATGCCATCAAAGGGGAAATTGATGGAGCAGGGGTTTGAGAAAGTAAAACCTGCTCGGATGAATTCCTCGGTAACATTTACTAACCGTGTGCGGTGAAATTAAACATGCAAAAACACGAAAAACACTGGGAAATGCTTGTGCGCATGCGTGCACTAATGCGTGGACTAATGCATGAAAAACTAGACCGCATTCATGTTCTGCTTGAAATTTAAAATAATAATAATGCTGCTTTCTGTGCGCTAATGCTTTATTAGACGAATAACGTGGGTTAGTGCAAATGGTGGGTGGTAAAACAGTGAGAATTATATTTTATGAAATGAATAATGTCTGTGTTTTATTCATCGTAGTGAAGCTTGCATGGGCTTACATCGTTTGCATGACGAGTTAATGGTTAAATAAGAAAAAGTCAAATAAAAAGCTGAAAATCGAGCTCTGAGAGAGAAATGAAGAAGGCAATGTTGACAACCTTCGAGATCCATTGTATGTCTGCCAAGTAACGGAAGGATGGCTGTGAGATCATGAGCAAATTGTACAAACTTCTTCCGCGGAAGCTGTAGAGGCGGACAATAAAAATATAGAGTTTTGAAACATGTTACGAATCGAAGGAAGCTGTATTCATGAAACGTGGATTACGTATTGTTGAACAATGAATGCTGTGAAACCATGGACGTGACTATGGTGGTGTGATAGAACACCCCCTAAATTGACCAATGAGAGACTAAGATTCTGAAAATGTTGCTACAATGGTGGGATGGACATGTAGGTTTTTAGAGTATAACTGGGGTGTCTGGGTGGTGTTAGGTCAGCTTGTTAGCTTGCGCCTTTGAAGAAGCTAGAGAGGGGAGATCATCGCTGTCTGTCAGTTTGCTGTATGTAGATAAGGGCCTACCTGTTTCCTGTTCCTGTCCTACTCTTTGTTCCCTGAATCTTTCCCGGAGAATCCCCATCTATTCTCGTGGCCAGGGGGTAGATTTTCCACTAAAATATTTAGGTTAGTATGGCTAGACCAGTATTTTGCATAAATATTTGCAAAAGTATTTTTGTCTCTGAAACTTATGTCTCTTCATCTATCCACTCCTTCATTGCATTCTAATCATTGTGATTTGAGTTTGATATCTTTTTGCTTTAACAAATGTTCTCTCTCTGTGATTTATTCTTTGTTTGCCTTGTAAAACTGTACATGATGAGCATTTACCTTCACATTATTTGCGATAAATACTATTAACCTTATACTGAGTTTGTGCTTTATTCAGTAGTATAGATCAATAGTTAGTTTCTAATTGTTACCATCAACTCTTCAACTAATGGTCCATTGACCAGAGGAAAGAGAGTTTGATTACAGGTTCAATTATGTATCTAGTGTGTTAGGATGAGCCTGTAGCTTGTGAACAACTGATTTAACGATTAAACTTGAAAGAGTGCTATCAGGGATTTATGTTGGGTGTATGAGTATGGGCCAGTGATTATGTATTATTGATTATCGATCCCTGAATAGTGCTGGATCAGTGGCTTAGTGGCTTAATACGTCCACTGTAGGGGCCTGTGTTTCATCCCATGATCACAGGTTCAAATCCCCGCGGGTCCACTCAGCCTTTCATCCTTCTTAGTACGATATAATGAGTATGATTGAGTAGGGTATCAATAAACATCTGTCATTCAGCGCCAAGAGACCCTTCAGGGTGAACGTACGCTTTACAAATACACGTAATGTTATATTATGAATTAGCAGAAAATCTGTGCATAATGCACCTTATCTTGATATCTACTGTATGTTCCATAGTTTAATAGTTTGCTCTGTAATGTTGCAAATTGATTGTATGGCGACATGGTATCAACACACAAAAACCCACAAAACCACATAAATCATTCAATACATATATAAAACTGTTAATGTATGAATTTGCATGAATCTGAAATGGCACCTGTTAACTGCTTTACTCTAAGACCCTCCTCCCCCTTGTTTTCCCCATTGTTTCACAATATATACATCGCTTGGCAACTACCCTTTATAAATTGTACTAAGAAATACAGTATCATATGACATTTTGTAATTCCAAGTACTACATGCTTAAAATATCAGCAAACCAATCCTGTTCAAATGAATGGAAAGCCGGCCTAACCTGAGGATGTCGTTAATGCCAGTGATCAACTAGGAGCATTTTCAATTAGGTGACAAGTAAAAATGCTTTCTTGAATGAAAATTGAGGCCACTAAACCCATCAGTCAATAATAGAAAAACCTTTACTTCCTCGTTTTTGCGAAAGGGCTATAATAATATTCTTATTTGGTGACAACTCTGTCAATTTCAATCATCAACTTTAGAAATGCCATTTCACTATATACACTATGCTCTGTAATTTGTGTCTTATTTTACACAATACTTCATAAGACACAATGAACGTAGAAGGAGGATGCAGTTTCTAAACAAATGCCTAGGATGATGCATTTAATAAATGCTGTATGTTTGTGTCTGTTTGCCTTCTTTTCACGTGTATTGTCATTAATGTAGGGCATTATGGCTGATAAACTCCGCGCTGATAAAGATGGACTTGCAGTACAATGGCTTTAAATATGCATTGCAAAACAAAGATAATTTACGTAAGTCATGAATGATTTTCATGCACAATTATACAGATCTCCTTTATTTCGGTAAAATGCCACTGATTTGATAAATCTACTCTATAATTCTGAAAATATCTTTTTGGAGTTTAGTGCTCATAAAGAAAGGAAAGTTAATGATTTGAGACTGTATCATGGAGATAATTAAGGTAATGTTCTTAGCAATTTGAAGCATTTATCTGTCTTTTCAGAATATACAAGTTTTATTCTAACAATTTGCACATTTATAATTAAATCACACATTGCAACTGTGAAGTGAAATGTGGACCTTTGCAGGTTTCCATCTCCATTACTTGAATTATGTTTTTTAAATGAATCTATCATAATTGAGAACAAGTGAGGTTATTGTGTTCGTGAAGCATCAGATACGGGTTTTTCATTGGTACTGCAGTTAACAGTAACACATTGTTCTCTTTTGTTTCAGTAATGTTTTTTTTCCATTGGAGCCATGATCCCATCTTACAGTAAATGCCCTTTCCATCACAACATCTCCAGTGCTTGGCAAGATGGCGTGGCAACATACTTTTCCACCACAGATATACCATTTCGACTGTGCAAATAACAGTTTCTATTACCCTGTTTACAGGTACTGGTCTTGCAAAGATGGTGAATTGGCCATGCTGGGAATCAAACGCTCCCAGGTCACACACAGACGTCAGCAGTGACTGCTTAACTCTCTGAATTATTTTCCGGCTCAAAATAAAAATGAGGCTGCATATGGGCAGTGTGCTGTGGTCTGATGCAGGTTAATTTAGCACTGCCCATGTCACCACGTTTTACCAGTTTTGTGACTAATCACCTTTCCTTTCCTGGCACCACAGGAGCCCTTGCTCGTAATGACGGTGCTATGATGAATGACAGTCGCGGACACCCCACATAGAGAGGTCATGTAAAGCGTACCTACATCTTTCTTTTGATTACGTCTTCCGTTGTGATATATGTTATATAACGGGATGTGGGCCCTCTGTACAGAGCTCTGATACCCTTGGGCCATATTTGCGCTTCGTAAAACTCTCTAAAATATTTATTTTCTTTAAAAAAAAAAAACATGTTTGATGTAAGTTGAGTGACAAGTACTTTTTGTTTGAATAATGATAATGTTAGGAGACCTTCAGATGTTCTGTTGAAATCACTGTCGCTGTTCAGAAAACTCACTCTATTTCGAGGCGCTTCTGGAGGTTATGGTAGTCACAATCAGACAGAAAGGCTGTACTAAAGGTCAAATCCATTCCATACCCAGTAGAAGTTAGAGTGTTTACCCATAAGTGTTAGGTTGCAAGTGGACTGGGGCCAAGTGAAGACAGGTGCACACAAGGAGTCACCACTGTGATCATCATTTATCCATTGACAGGCATCATCATTCAAGGTTGCAGCCTTTTTCATTATAATCTGTGGGTAAAAAAAAAAAAAAATCGAGATGACAGCTCGGAATATTTTCATGATCAAGAGTAGGCTATATATGATGTCAGTCATAATATGGGATATAAGTGACAAACTCATTGACTTCACGACTCTAAGAAACAATATCGCGTGATTAAATATCATTCCTTCAGAATATCCTACAGTGAATATTGACCACCTCAACATCATGAATGTAAGTATACAGATGTACTGTTTTTAACTGAACTTCTATATACCTTGAAGACACATATATCATCGAGGTATGAAGATGTTAAGTTAAGTAAATTTGGGGCATATTATCAAGAACGGCGTTAAAATTATCGCCGCTTTAGCGGCAGAAAGGTATAATTGATATCCCAATTGGGGTGTGTCAGAGAGAAGAGAAAAGAGAACGCAGACCAGAACGCAGAGAGCAGAGCAGAGGAGAGGAGAGAAGAGCAGAGAGGAGCGTAGAAGAGATGAGACAGAGGTGAGGCAGTGTGGCGAGGTAGAGCGATCCAGTATAGCAGAGCAGACCTGCACAGAGTCAGAGAACCTTTAGGTACGAGAACGTTGCAGGAGTGCTTGGGAGGAGACTGCGACCGAGGAGGTAGATTAATTGGGAGATTAATTTTAGTTGTTAGTTTATAGCAAACTTTGCTGCATCTGTCCTGTTAACTTTGTCCTCCGAGCCTATCTCTGGGGACCTCTTGCCACAACCTCGGCCAAGGAAGTGGTTTTTCCTGTTTCTTTGGTGGGTATTGCCCTCCTTGATTGCTTAAGTTTGCAAATATATTTCTGCAAGTATTTATGCTGTACCTTCTTTTCCCCCATTCCTTTGCATGCTTTGATATCGATGCAAATGATTCATTTTGATTACATTGCTTGATAATTTGTTCTCATATGTAATCTTGTATGTGCACTGATAATCTAATCACAAGCAATAATAAGATAAAATCATTAACTGAAGAAATTACTTTGTGGTTATTTAGTTAAATGTTAAATTGTTTAGTTAATCATAGTCACCATCAACTCTTCAACTAATGGTCCATCGACCAGAAGAAGAAGAAGTTGAAATTACTAATAGTTAGAAATAGATACAAATGTTATTAATGTGAAGTATAGTATTTAATAAAACTGACAAATTAAACCCCCCAAATCCAGCGCCAATCCTCAGGGATCATTTATGGGTAATGTGTGATGGGCCCCGTTGTTTGATAAAGCAATTTATGCATGACGAGATTTCCTTTGGTCCCTGGCTCAGAAATTTAGGGGTTGCGCTGGATCAGTTTTACTGGTAGCAGAATGATGGTTATTATTGATTAGTTTGGTGATTTATTGATTATTGATTAAATGTTTAACAGTCTATGTAAAGTGAATTAGTATTGTGTTTTATGTAGTCTTTGGAACACAGGTACAGAAGGGTATCTGGGAAGCCGGCAAAGTAAAAGTTAGCCTGAAATAAGGCAGAAGAAAAGTGTGAGAAGTGAAATCACACGGGAATAAGTGCATTGTCTGTTTAAATTAGTAATACTATTTAGTGTGTATGTAAAGGAAGAGTGAGATAGCGAAGGGTCCACCTGTGAAAATTTGGCCTTATCCCTGGAAGAGTAGCGAGACCTCCTTTCCAATAAAAGGTCCTCTTGTGAAATTTTGGCCTTATCCCTAAAGAAATAACAGTTCCTCTCTTAACTTGAGTGAAGGGAAGGATAGCGGAATTGTTATACTTGCCCGTATTGGTAGGAATGTTCTTGAGAGTGGAAAACTATCTCTTTATTTAGTAAACAGACAGTGTGGTATTGTTTTATGTTGTGACTAATAAGTTATTGTAAAGAAAACGGAGTTAGAAAAGTGCAGATAATTTTTGTAAAGGGAGGGTCAACAGTAGGAGGAGAGGCTGACATAACAGAATAGCCGCGCTGGCATTGGTCAGTCTGTAAAGAAAGAGTGAGCTCAGATTGGCTGGTTGGTGTGAGCCGCACTGGCATTGGACAGGATAGCGGAGACGTAGAAAAGCGTTGATTGGAAGAGTTAGAGTGTGCCGCGCTGACATTGGTCAGGTGTTTAGGGAAGCCAAGGAGTTCGATTGGTGAATAATAGTGGATCGTGTTGACAAAGATTTGCATTAAGTAAAGTCGTTGACAAGCAACAAAAATGTATTTTGAACAACCAAAACAGGAGAAATTGACTTTGTTTGGAAAAATTAAAAGATTCTTTAAAAAGGACAAACCAGTAATATCGAGAGAAGGAGTTCCTATCCCTCCACAAAGGACACCAGCGTCTTATATGATGTTAAAATATGGTTATCATACATGTATTTGGCTAGAAAATTGGGTAGGATATACGAAGAATGATGGTATACTAGCTGTTCCAGAGCATGGTTCCTTTAATTTGGCAGTATTGCGTAATTTGAGAGAAAAGATGATGATATTAGACCCAAGACCTAGACCTACACAGTTTGAAGCATTAGTAGAATGGGAAGATGAAATGTATGAAAGAGAAAGACACAGAGGTGGTAGAGTACATAGATTTATGTTTGGAAGATTTCATGATGAAAGACATGAAGACAGAATGAAGAGATGGAGAAATGGAGAGATAACTGAAGGATTGTATCCAGTTTTAATGGTAGGAGAGACTGCAGGAAACAAATGCAAAGAGAAAAAGAGACATTTAGAGCAATTTGGTTATGGGTACAACCCGAATGAATCTGATGATGAGTTGCTGGATGATATATTAGTTAAACGACCACCACCTTATCAGGAGAATTCAGCGATGGTGACACCAAATGCACCGTCAATGGAAACTCCAATGACACCTCAAACGACACCAGTTCCAATTGAAAGCGAAGTAGAGCAGGAAGGAGAAGTAGAATTTGCCATACAAACTAAAGAATTAGTTGAAAAACTGAATCTGATGAACATGAAAATAGATGCAATAACTGTGCCAGTGACTATAGGTCCAGCAATACCTGTATTTGAAAATAGACTTATCCATGAACCTTCTTTAACTGTCCCATTAAATTCCGCTATACCATCAGCTAATAGTAGAATAAATGCTGTAAGTGTCCAAAGTGAACAGCCAAATACAGTTACTAGATCAACACCTCCGACTAATTTAACAATAATTGAAACACCTAGGGAAATAATGCAGTTACAGCCCAAAAGGATAGAGTTGGATGAGATTCCCAGAAGTGAAGTTCCAATAGGTCCAACTACTGAAGAATTAGATGATTGGGTCAAAGGGTTACAAAGGAGAAAAACACAGCCGCAACCTATAGATGTATGTAAGTTGAAAGTAGATCTGGAAGAAATGATTATTGGGACCATAAGTCCAGACAGGCGAAAGACGTAGCAGGATGATGAATGGATGTATCTGTGTAAGAGTATTACTTGGAAAGCGAAAAATCTAGATGAGAGGTTAGTGGAAGCTGCAGAAGAGTTGGGAATGGACATAGGAAGATCAAAGGTGTTGCAGAAGACATATAGAGTGGATTTTACTGAAAAAGATATAGAAAATATGAATACGTCTGGTAGACAATTCCAGATAAAAGAGTTAATGGTTGTCTTGAGAAAATGGGGAGATGTGGAAAGATGGAAGGGTAGATGGATGAGGAAGAAAGAAGAATTGGCTGCTAAAGAAATACATTTGCGTCCAGTAAGAGAAGTAGAAAATGTAGCTCTGGAATGTCCCATGAGAGAAGTTCCAGGAGGAGGTTATGTGCATGTTCCGTGGACTAGACAGGATATATTGTCTTTCACCAATGAGTTTCTGTAATGAATGTAGCTTCTCACCAATAAGCCACACCCAACCCCTGCACTCCCACCTGGGAGGCAAATATACCACTGCACCTTTAAAAATACACTTTGAAGGGGGGCGTGGCCAAGCCGCAGTCCGAAATGGCCGCGCGGCGTTGAAGCTCCGCCAGCCGACCAACAACACACGAGCTTTCACCCACATCCTGGACAGCTAGGACGATAAAACAGGCGTCCATGGGTCCCCGCAGTGGTGCTGCATAGCCTGGGGAGACATTGGAGCGGTGCGGAGCCGACGCAGCGGCGCTGTGAAGACCTGCGCCTGCGGAGCGTATGGTGGGGAAAATGGCGGCCTAGGCGGCGGACCAGAGCTCCTGGTACCATCGGAACAGCCTCCCTCCCGGATCAGGGACTTTTATGCCGGTGAGTGGCCCGGGTGCTGGTCTGGTGTGCCTCTGCTCCCCCCCGCTCTGATTCTGGGCACGTTCGTCTCGCATGGGCCAGGCGGGTGCTGTGGCCGCGTTTCCGCTCAACCCCTGCGGCCCCCCTCTTGAGATTAGATCGCCGAGGTGGCCTGTGTTGCGGTGACGCAAGCGCTAAATTGAGGGGGAGCGCTTGAGGCTGCCTGTTACCCCTGGTGCCTTGTGCTACTCCCGTGCGGTCTCCTGCGTCTTGCGTCCCTGCATACTGAGGCCTCCACCACCTGGCCGGCGCGACTGCCGTAGGCCCGAAGACTGGCCCCAACTGCAACTACCGGCGCCCCTGCCCTGACCCTACTAGCCACCCTTGGTTGCACTGCCTTCATGGGGCCTTTTTCAGCTGGTGAATCCCGGACAGCACGCATGGTCCCGAATGAGGTCCTGACCTTCGAAAAGGTGGTTCTTAAAGAGGCTAATCTTCTAGAAACGCCACCTACCTACAACAATATGTCCAATAAACATCGGGATGCCATCAACTCTTTGAAAAATGATGCTACCATAATAATTAAGCCTGCGGATAAAGGGGGCGCCACGGTCATACTTGACCTTAAGGATTATGAAAATGAATGTTCACAACAGTTGAATAACACCCAATACTATGAAGCACTTGACACAGATCCGACGGAACATTTACTAGGACAGATCCGCATTATGGTAAACGAAGCATCTACGGAAGGATGGATTACACCCAAAGAAGCGGCTTTCCTAGTGAATCAAAACCCTAGGATGCCCTATTTCTATCTCCTTCCTAAGATTCATAAGGGAGTTATCCCACCTCCCGGCCGCCCCATTGTATCGGGCATAGGCTCTCTACTGGAGCCATTGAGTCAATTCAGTGACCATTCTTTACGTCCCCTGGTCCAAACGACCCCTGCCTACCTCAAGGACACCCGGGATGTCCTGAACTTGATTCAAGAGCTCAATGACGATAACACTGAGGAGATCAACTTGCTCCTCACACTTGATGTAGAGGCACTATACACTAACATTCCCCAGGACACTACCATCGAGGTTGTTGGGAATCTTCTGAGGGAGGCAGATCTACCAACTAACACCCCACCTGATTTCATCATAGCCATAATATCTATGGCCTTAACCAACAATTTCTTTATGTACAAGACCACGACCTATCATCAAGTACAGGGCACCAGCATGGGGAGCACCTTTGCTCCCAGTCTGGCAGGTCTGTACATGTCCCATTTTGAAGCCAAGAACATTTTTACAGATACCAATCCCTTCCATAGGAACCTTTTGACCTGGAAGAGGTACATTGATGACATCCTCATCCTGTGGAGGGGTACTGAGATGGCGGCCCATACGTTCCATGAGTGGATTAACAACCAGGATCCCCATCTACGTTTCACGATGACAGTTAGTGACAAAGAAATATCATTTCTAGATCTACTGATAAGCCTTGAGGATGGCCTCCTACATACTACTACCTATAGGAAGTCCACCGATTGTAATAGTCTTTTGAGTTTCAAAAGCTACCATCCAAAAGCCCTCAGAGAAAATCTACCATATGGCCAATTCCTGAGGATTCGACGGAACTGTAGCAGGATACATGAATTCGAGTCCCAGGCGACTACACTGGCAAACAACTTACAGGAGAGGCACTATCCCAGAGATGTGATCTCTAAAGCAAAAAAACGTGCAAGAAACAACACCCGTCAGGGCCTTTTGGAAACGAGGGAACCAAGAAAAAATGAATTAATCACTTGTGTCACTACCTTCACTCCTTTATCCAATCAAGTCAAGAAAATTATTAACCGTAATTGGAGGATCCTTAATATTGACTCATTGGATTTAAAACCCCCCCGTTTCGCATTCAAAAGAACGGCGAATCTCAGAGACCAGTTGGTCAATACACGTCCACGAGTACACAAGACACCTAAGGAAACCACACTCTGGAACCTTCCGGCAGTCACAGGACACTATCCCTGCGGGACGTGTGGGGCCTGCTCCGCCACAAAACACACTAAATCACTACAACTGGGCGATTTTGTGTGGGAACAGCGGAGACATACTAATTGTAACACCACCAACTGTGTATATCTCATTACCTGCCCCTGCCTGCTTCGATATGTAGGGATGACAACCCGGGCAGTGAAAGTTAGGATTAGTGAGCACAAAAGTACCGTGAGACGGGGACGTACTGCTACCAAGCTGACGAACCATTTCATTGAAAAAGGACATCCATGTGAAGCCATACACTGGACCATCCTAGAGGCTAACCCAGGATGGAACAGCTCCTCACTACTGCGACGAGAGCAACGGTGGGTCCATCGTCTTCGCACCCATAGACTAGGCCTCAATGAGGAAATTCCGTGGTCTGAACTGTAATTCCTGCTATCACTAATCCATCATAGGAAACACACTGGCCTTAGCGCTACACGATGTCCTTGCCATGAGCTGTAATTACCATTATAACTACGACCCATACTTAACATCCCTTTTAGGTCTGATTGTTCTTGCCACCCGCTGTCACTGACCCTTGCGGTTGTTATGTCATATTTACTTTTTCAAGTATAGCACACCTTGCACCCCATTCAACATTTACGGGGCATTACACTTGGCGCCCTGTCTCTCGCTCCCCCTGGGGGTTGTGGTGTATAAACTCCTCGTCTGTTTTTGAACATAAATGTTTTTGAACATAAACTTTTTGTTCTTTACTTTCTGTATCTCATTCGAAGTATAGTGACACGTTTCCAGACTGTATTTTGGTCTGGTACTTGGCTAGTATCATCTAGATTGCACCGCCCTGGCATAGATTACACTGCCAGCTTCCTGAGACGCACTCCACACCTAACTACACACATGCGCAGCCATCGTAGAACTCTGGTCGGCACGCATGCGCCATACTGAGACAGCTCCACCTTACACACGCATGCGCGCTGAAGAGGCCAATGATGGGGAATACCGGAAACAGGTACCTCCCTCATGCTAATTGATGTCAGTACTTATACGCGGCCCTAGACCGCAGTTCCTGACCTTCAGGCAGGCATCAGGACGGGGCAGGTCTAATGGAGCCGACACCCGAGTAAATATGTGAGTACTAAGACCGCAGCGCTGTTGATGGTGATCGCCTGTTGAAGTAAGTTCATGTGACTAACTATTAGTGTTATACGTGTCTACTCACCGATTTTACTCCATTGCACTGTCTCATTGTTTCTCTTAACAGCTAAGTAAGGTGCGGGCACCCTACGCCTTTAGCCTATGGAGCACTGCTCTCCTAATTCTTAGGTAAGAGATACAGTAATCTCACACACCTGACAGTTGAGATGCGCCGGTACGCATATGATGGGCTAGTGTTTGCTACCTCCACGTGTTCCGTGAACATACGGCGTTTGGTGTTAGCTTAATTCTCAGCTGGTCATCTCTGCCTCCTAATGTGTCCATTAAAAGATCTCCTATCTTCTGCATGCCCCCATGCTATTGCTGTCATTTTTCCGGGGGGTGGGCGGGGAGCCCCATGGACGGCCGTTTTTTCCTATGCGGCGTGCCAACGGCTCTCCCCCGTCTCCACTGTTGGATGCCATAACGCTGGGTGTATGATATGGAGGTTGGTGTCATCTGACTAGTCATGATGCACTTTACATGAGTGACGCGTGATGTGCCTCTAGGATACCTACCTTTGGGGGCATATCTGCAAGTTTAACATTTGTACTTGCCTCGTAGTCATATCTTTTTGTTTTGTTTTTCTTCTTTTCTCTTCTCTTTCTTTCTTGTTATTCTAGGTCACGGTCAAGAGGGCATATTCGACTATTGTACTCAAACTATAGCCCATCATTTCTTATGCTATTGCCCCTACTGACCGTTTAGAGGGCTAATGTTACCCCTCTACTAATTATTATATATATTTTTTATATATATTTGTTTTGTGCACTATATCACCTCCACAGTTTTTCTGGTCCTGATGAAATGCCAGGGATCGTTATGACCACTAGGGCGTGAAACATGTCGACCTGGTAGTTACCTGGGCACATTACGCCTCCTTGGGTAACTCCTAAACCTACGGGTTTTTTAGTCTGCCAAGGGTACCCTTTTTATTAAATATTTTTGTTGGTTGGTAACCCTTAGACAGTTTTAATCACTCTGCACGCACATTATCACCCTTCACTTAGGACTCTGGTCACACACCCACATGCACCATACGGCAGTTCTCAAAAGATCTCCGCCAAAGTGACCCTTCGGGGACCCGTAGGGCATTGCACCGCCGGCCCGACGAGGAGCAACTGCCCAATGATGAAGCATGACATCCCTAGGGATGTGTGAGGGCTACAAGAGACAATTTGTGTCTCTCCCACCCCCTTTTCCACTGAGTCCTTGACCTAGTACTTTCCTTTCTCTAATCTCTCAGGAGTGTGTGTACGTTTTTTGCACCACTCACTGTGGAACAGTGCCCCCCCCTTTTTGTTGAATCCCGGACAGTGTCATTACTAGCTGCCAACTTCCACCATTAATACTACTGCGGGCGCACTGCTGGGCTGCATCGTGGCGCCAGAAGCCTGGTCCTGCACTTTGAGAAACCTGGACGCTGCGGATCCTCCACTGATTGCTGTGGTGTCCTGAAGGTGTCATACAGCTGCCGCGGCGCTATCCTCATCTCAGCTTAAGTAGCGCCCCTTGCAGCAGTCGTAAGGCGTCCGTGGCTAGCTGCCCGACTTTGATATATTCTCCAACGGCATGGGTCGCAAGGACCCAAAACAAAGAACACTCTCGTTTGAGAAGCCCACAGAGAAGACAACGGAAGAGGGACCCGATATGGCAGAACGCGGCCAGAGTCCTGATCGCGACGGGGCCACTGCGGCCCCTCCAGCTGCATGGCTACAGGAGATGAGAGCTGGCTTCCGGTCGCTAGATAGCCACTTCGACTCCCTTGACAAGTCTCTTGAATCGATGGGAGCCAAAATCCAGGTCCATGATAGGCGGCTTGATGTGGCGGAGGCGCGGATCTCTGACGTCGAAGATGGCGCAGCGCAGTCGACCAAAAGACTGGACAGAATGGAGCGCATACTGAAAGAAGTGGCCATAAAGAATGAGGACCTCGAAGCGTGCAGCCGGCGAAATAATATCCGCATCCTCGGGGTCCCGGAGTCCACAGCCACGGGTCGCCTGGACCTCTTTGTAGAAACCCTATTTTCAGACTTGTTTGGGAGAGAATCTTTCACACCTGGATTTGTGGTGGAGCGGGCCCACCGCACCTTGGGGCTGTGTCCTAACCCGGGCCTACCGCCCAGTCTTCTAATAGCCCGAATCATGACCTTTGGGGATCGTGACACGGCTCTCCGCTTGGCAAGAGAGCAAGGGGACACTATCTGGCAGGGTTCCAAGGTTGCTCTCTACCCGGACTTCACTGTTATGGTGCAAGAGGCCAGGCGCAAGTTTACTGGAGTGAAGGCTACTCTCCACAATCTTGGCCTCAAATACGGCATGCTATACCCTGCCCGGGTCCGAGTCGAGGTGGGGGGCCGGGCGCGCATCTTTGACAATCCTAATGAGGTCCAAGAATTTTGTCACACTTATAAACGCAACAATGACCAGACGCATGATGATAGAGGTGGCCCGTCTCCTTCACATGGTGGCTCAGTTGCAAGTCAGGAACTGTTCTCAGGCTCTGGTGTTGGGTGACAGTGATGTGCTATTGTCCTTTATTCTCCTTAGACTGCATGGGGATTATATGATAATTCGGTTCAATCTTTTTTTCATAGTTGGTCGACTGACGTGGCGTTGCCACCCCCATGGGTTGATACCATGGGTTTGTTCTGGATGGTTCTGATGTACCTCTTTGAAGTAATGCTATTTCCTTGTAAAGTAAATTGGTACTCTGTTTCTTGCTTGCAGGTTGGGATTTGCCTTACATTTCTTGTAGTTAGGCTGGGTGGAGGGAGGGGGGTAAGGGATGGTTCACATGTCTTCATTATTGATTATCGCACTTACAGTTCATTGTTATGGGTCATTGCTTCCAACAGGCTACCTGATCTACTTAGATTTCTCACAGTCCACAGATGGCGCAGCTGGGTTTGATTGATGGTCCCTCCAATTTGTCTCTGCTATCATGGAATATTAGAGGCCTCAATAATAAACGCAAATGGCGGCAGGTGGTGCATTACTTGATCAGACATAATATAGACGTTGCCTTTCTCCAGGAAATGCACTTGCCGGCTTCGGACCCTGCACGCTTTGCTTCAAGCTGGGGTGCCCACAGGTACTTCGCTAATTTTAGTAATTATGCGAGAGGGACGGCGGTTCTTATCCACAAGAGGGTCCCCTTTAGCTGCCAGTTACTTGTCAATGATAAGGAGGGCCGATATACCATTGTCACGGGGTCCATGATGGGACACAAGGTCACATTGGTGTGTGTCTACGCCCCTAATACTGACTCTCCGGAGTTTTTTAATTCCCTGCATACGCAGCTCTCCAAGCTAGAACCTAGCCTGATTCTGGTGGGCGGGGACTTCAATCTCCTTCTAAACACTGATCTAGACAGTACCTCCACCTCACCAGATACAAAGCCCTGAGTGCGACGCGCGCTGCTTGAATTATGTGCTCAGTTTTCCCTGATTTATATATGGCGCAGGCGCAATCCAACTCTTACCAATTGCACACATTATTCAGGGCAACATGACACTTGGACCAGAATCGATCTCTGGCTACTCTCCCCCGGGGGATCCTCTTGGTATCGGGCACTGAATACATTCCCCAGGACATACTCGGACCACTCCCCGGTCCAGCTTTGTCTCTGTGTCCCTCGACCGGAGGGATTCGAGAGGCAGTGGCGCTTCCCTAGTCGCGCCCTCCTGGACGAGCTTTTCCGCCATGAGGTTGAAGAGGCTATAGAGGACTACTTTACTATTAACACTGGCTCGGTGGACACTTGGTAGGTACTGTGGGAGGGGTTCAAGGCCTACATCCACGGTGTGTGCATTTCCAAGCATGCCAGGGTGCTCAAAGCTCTACGCACAACATTGACAAGGCTGGAGAACGAACTCGCAGCCCTGGACAATGAGTCTAGCCATGCATCTGCGGCCTCTCTGCAGGATAGGAGGCTGGCCCTCCTCTTGGAATACAGAGAGACGGCGGATCGTGAGATCCTCTACTTGGGCAAATATCAAACGGCCCGTTGTTACGGTGAGGGAGACCGGCCGGGTCGTACACTGGCTCAAACTCTAAGACCCCCCCTACAGCAAAGCATACATCACCGAGATCCGTACCTCGGACGGGATTCTGCTCACATCTCCCACTGATATCCTGAACGAATTCCGGTCGTACTATACCACGATATATGCCTCTAAGCTGGGTCGCGACCCCACCGCGCAGGAGGCTTATCTTTCCGAAATTGCCCTAGTCTATTTAGAGAAAGACATGCAAGACTTCCTGGCAGAACCTATCACTGTGAATGAAGTGCGCGGAGCTATTAAGGAGCTTTGTGGCTCCTCCGCGCCCAGCCTCGATGGCTTTACCGGGGAGTTTTATAAGGCCTTCATGGACCTTCTGGCCCTGAAATTGATTGGCGTGTATGCTGAGGCCCTAGAACAACAAATCCTGCCTCCCACATTGAGCGAAGCGGTTGTCATCCTCCTTCCTAAGTCCGGAAAAGACCCCTCTCTCTGCGGGTCATACAGACCGCTCTCTTTACTAAACGTAGATTATAAGATACTGGCAAAAATTGTTGCTAATAGACTCTCGCAATTAATGGAGTTCATTATCTCCCCAGCACAATCCGGTTTTGTTCCACAACGTTCGACCTTAAATTTGCGAACTTTGTTTGCGGTGCTCCATAGAATAAGTCCCGAGGTTCCAGCTACGGCAATTCTCCTTGATACAGAAAAAGCCTTTGACACACTAGAGTGGGCATTCTTTTTATCCATCATGCGACGCATGGGCATGCCAGCTGGCTTTATAGCCACTACAAGCTTATAGCCGGCCGACGGCGCGGCTACGCATGAATGGCACCCTCTCTGGCTCCTTCTCGCTATCTCGTGGCACACGCCAGGGATGTCCTCTGTCGCCCCTACTGTTCATCCTTGCAATGGATCCCCTGATAGGGCACTTCCAAGAAGGGCATCTACATAGGGGGATACAGTTTAAAACAGGCCCCCTTCTGGTATCTTTATACGCAGACGGCACCATTCTATATGTTATGGAGCCACACCAGAACTAGGACCCGCTGCTCCGCGAGATCATCCGCTTTGGGCAGCACTCTGGCCTAGGCATCAACAAATCGATTATTTTTCCCTTAACCGCCTGCACGACCCCTTGGCCCTGCGAATTTCCATGGTGCTCAGACTCCATTAAATATCTGGGTATCCATGTGCACTTAGACCCGGCTCAGATTATTCAGCTCAACTATGGCCAAGCAGTTACAAAGTTGGAGGCTCAGGTGGAGAAGTGGCTGCGTCTTCCGCTATCCGTGGCAGGTAGAGTTGCCATAATCAAGATGATGGTCCTACCTAAATTTTTATATCTTTTTAATAATATCCCCATTCCCCTCACAAACAATTTCTTTGTATCATTACGATCACACCTCATCCGGCTGGTATGGGGTGGCAAGCAGCCACGTGTTCGCTGGAAGATACTCACTTTGCCGTATGATAGGGGCGGATTTGGAGTACCGGATTTCTATTTATATTATTTAGTGGCGCAAGGTAGTTTCGCCTTCGCTTGGTACCACCTAGACGCTAGGATTCCGTTTTTGCGCCCCGAGTCCGACTTTGTCCTCCCCGAACGACTTGCTACTGTCTTGCCCAAGGGCGAACCAAGGGACCCTGTCGACATTCAGACGGTCTCGACCACTAGCTGGGCGTGGAGCAAGTTGCAATGCTACACTGGCACTTCCGGGTTGTATGCGTCGGCCCTTCCTCTCCCTAATCCCCGCTGGCTCCCCATTACAGGCGAGAAGCTTGTGCAATGCACATTGACTAAGTTTGACATTTTAAAGATTGGTGACTTGTACCCAGGCGGACACATCTTTTCGGCCACTGAGGAAGCTCGCTTCCAAGAGGCCACGTTTATGGATAAATTTGTGTTGAAACGTCTGTCCTCAGCCTTGCGAGCAACGATCAAGGGCTTTCCGTTGGAGCCTGATTCATTCGCGCCACTGTCCCTCCTTATTGAGAATGACAGCGGAGTGCACATTGTATCCAAACTCTACAAACTTTGCATTGCACAGGTCCCCATTGTAGATGAAAAGATTCGTGCGGAATGGGAAACTGATCTGGGTAAGCCGATCACGGACGATCAATGGGCCATCTGTTGTGAAGCTACAGGAAATGTCTCATTGAACAGTCATCATAAACTCTTGCATTACAAGTTCTTGCGCAGAATTTATATGACACCGGCTAAGACACATAAAATCGATCCCAGTAGACCACATACATGCCAGAAATGTGGTGCCCAGCATGCAGATTTTGCCCACCTGACCTGGACTTGTCCCTGTATACGTCCCTACTGGGAGATAGTACACTCAACGCTAGGGGGCATTCTTGGGCTCACCCTCGTCCCTATCCCAGAGGTGGCACTCATGGGGTACACGGCGAATTTTCCTAAGGCAGTCCGGAAACTTGCATCCCTCTGTCTCCTGTTGGCAAAGCGAGAGATCGCATTGCGCTGGGGTAGCAGAGTTTCTCCTACACTACAAGGCTGGCTGAATAGTATGGCACATTGCAACACCAATAGCGAGGTCTACTCAAGCACACTACCGAGCACAGCGCGCCCAAAGGACATCTGGGGCCCATATAAGGTATATATTGACACCCTTCGCCACAACACCGCCTCGCAGTCAAGCTCGGGTATAGTACCCACAGGAATTGGATAAAGACAACAACTAAACACACCGACAAGTTGTACCAGATGTCGTGATGCTCTGTAGGCACTAACGCCAACACTCTCACATCCCTTTAGGGTACTCTAGCCCCTTTTCCTCCCTTTTTATTTTTCTCTTTCTCTTTTGTTAGCTCTTCTCTATTCTTCTTCTTATGGAAGGTGACTCCATTTGCTCAACGGCCGTAGCCAATAACACCGACGGACTTGGAGGGGTCCCTTAGAAATATGAGTCGCTAACCACACGCTGCAAATAAGTTCATCGCGCTAACCATTGTTAAGAGATCAGGAAATTTTTTCAGGCTATGTTATATGTCAAAGGGATGACTTCATGAATACGCTCGCTATGTTATATTTCAATGACCACTACCGAAGATAATGTATGTATATGTTTGGATAATCAATGACAAATAAAGTTTAAAAAAAATAAATAAAAAAAATACACTTTGAACAGCACTTCCTTTAGGCAAGGCAAGAAAACAAACCCAAATGTAGGTAAAGTAACACATACACAAGTTTATTAATGAACGGTAGGCCAAATATATCAGTAAATGCAGATTCATTAGTATCAAACACTTTTAAATGAACAAGTAAAATAAAATGCAGGAACTCTCTCTCTTTTGGAATAAGGCTTGGGGTTTATTACATAATGCTCTCTAAACAAAGGCTGTCTCAGATGCCAAATGCATAAGATTCAAATATATGTAGCAAACTTATAATCTGAAGGCATGAATCAATAACTGAGCAAACTATAATCTAAATGGCATGAATCAATAATTATACTGATTAATAAACAAGCAATAACTGATATAAGATAAGATACACTGGACGTCCTGCAAGAGATCAGAAAGACATATATATATACAGTAGAGGATTACTCTGGATGTGCACCTCCCACACCACAAAGAAAACACCTCAAATGATCAAAGCCACTGGCACACATCACAATGGCAATAACCACACAACGAAATACATCACCTGGTGCATACACTGCCCACTTCTGACCGGGGGAGTCACAGCCGGGGATCAGAGCTCAGCAAACCAGGGTTCAATCCGAGATAGACACATCTGCCCTCGCTTGGAATCCAAACTCCCAGTTTCTCAGCTTGCAACCCTCAGCTTTAAACACACTAGAAGATTCGTGAAAGACCTCCTCCCACCGCCAGAGGAATTTTACCAGAACTGGCCAAGTTCCAAGCAAGCATCTCCATGGCAGTAAGGAGCTCTCAAGTCTCTTCCTCCATTCGCACTTCTTCCAGCCTCTGTCTTGACGAAGCTCTCACAAGCCCTTCCACAGTACACTAAACAAAAACAATCGATCAGGAAAACAGCAAGAGCTTGAATGTGAATAACCCAAACAACTTGCAAGCACTGCTGTGCACGCAGCAGCAAGGCAGAGTCAGACATGAGGCCCTGTCAAAGGCAATAGTCAGCACCTATAATTCTCATCCACACAACTTACAAGCACCACTGTGCGCACAGAAAAGTTTGAAGCGAGGTAAAGTCAGAAAGCAGGATGACATGAGGCCATGTCAAAGAAAGATAGCAAGATTACAGGATAGAAGAGAAGCAGATATATGCAGGACCATCCTACATTAAGGCTAGGGTAAAATAACACACTAAAATCAGTTAAAATGGTGGTAGTCGGAGGTCATCATAGGGTGCCAGACTACAAGAGTGGCTCTTTCACTACAGTTTCCTAGATTGAGAGAAAAGCCTGTGGAGTGGTACAAACAAGTTGAGAGATTTGTGAAAGTATCGAAAGTATTGTTGAAAGGTTTAGATGGATTATTTGAAATTGTTGTCCCTGCAGATCTATGGACTAAATGTAAGATTACAGTAGATTGGCCAAAGGATGAATATCCTAGGGATGTCAAAACAGGAGCACCTTCGGATGAGGTGATGAAAAAGTATCATCAAGTGATTACTTTTTTGAAAAGCAAAACTTCCCCTAAGGAAACCGATTGGGTAAAAATTGATGGAACAACCCAAGAACCAAATGAATCTGTTCATGCGTATTATGAGAGGTTATTGCAAGTTTTTAAGCAGTATAGTGGGTTTGAGAATATTGGAGATAAAGATATGGGTCATTTTGTGTATAGGTTTGTGTATGGATTAAAACCTGAGATTAGCCAGATGATACAGCAGCATATGTTGTGTTGGCAGGCCAAAACGATCGATGAAATCTTGAGGTATGCGAAGTATTGTAGTGATGACATTGAGTCTCGTCATCGCAAGTTAAAAGAAAAGGTGATGTGGGCACAAGTCAAAGTAGCAGAGCAGCAAGAAAATCAGTTGAATTCTCAGGGAATAAACCAAATGGGAGGAGTTAGTCAGAATGCTCAGAAACCCAGTGGGGGTAGAGGTAGAGGACAAATGAGCAGAGAAGAGGCGAAAAAGAAATTTCCTTGTCATGGGTGCGGAAAGTATGGACATTGGAAGAATGAGTGTAGATCAGTGCAGAGGATTAATGGAGGAAATCAAATTTTAACCCCACAGGTGCAGAGTGAGATAGTTGTGCAACAGACACCGCAGCAACAGGTAGTTACTACCCAATATCAGGTCCCACAACCACCGTTACCACATAGTGTAAATGCTCAAAGATACAGTGCGGATACAGGGTTCCACGTAGGAGACCAAGTTGGAAAAAATACTAACACAAATGTGATTCCCCAATTTTGGATGCAATGTGATGGAAGTGATGTTGAATCGAATCAATGATGGTGCCTGAGGGGGGAGGAAGAGGGCGTGCTTGGCGCTACTCTAGAGGTAGATCAGTCAGGTCCATTTGTTGATGGAAAAGTGGAAGGTAATGATATCACCTTTCTTGTGGACACTGGTGCTACCCGTTCTACTGTGAGAGCAGCAGAAATTCCAAACCTACCCCTCTCGGGAGAAACTATCCAGGTAGTAGGAGTCTCAAATAAACAGATAAATACTCCAGTTACTAAACCAATTGAAGTACATATTGGTCCCTTTAAAGACATGCATCGGTTTGTAGTGTGTGACTCGAGTCCAGTGAATTTGTTAGGAAGGGATTTGCGGTGCAAAATGAATTGCACAATTTACTGCACACCAGATGGTATTGCATTTCAGACACCTGATGAGGATGTCGCGTTTAAAATGGTGCTAGCAAAGCAAGGAACAGAAGTGAATGAGTTATATTCGCTTCTTACAGATAAATGTGTGCCTGAAGAATTGATGAAGGTAGTGAATTCAGAGGTATGGAATTTCACAGGACAGGAGATTGGACTGATGAAGAAAGTGGGTCCGATTAGAATCACAGTGAAAGATGGTATTGACTATCCAAATACGCCACAGTATAAAATGAAGCCAGAAGTTATAGCAGGAATAACTCCTGTGATTGATCAAATGATTTAACAAGGAATTTTAAAAGAAATAATGAGTAGTCCTTGTAATTTACCTATTATGGGAATGAAAAAGCCAAATGGAATTTATAGAATAGTACAAGATTTAAGAAAGGTAAACAAAATTGTTGTGCCTTGTTGTCCAGTTGTGCCAAACCCAGCAGTGATTCTATACCAGATCCCACATGATGCAGAGTGGTATACTGTGATAGATTTGTATCATGCATTCTTTTCGATTCCCTTGCATCCAGATAGCCAGTATTTATTTGCTTTCCGGTTTGGAGATCGTGTTTTGGCATGGTGCCGAGTTCCTCAATGTGAGAAGTTGGCCTGGCATATGCTGTCCACTAATTATAGTGGGCACCTTGCACCAGTCCAAATCGACTCTTATGGTAGATAGGTTAAAGACAACCTTATTGAAAGCTATCCTAGTGGTAGCTATGGAGAGCAGCCTTCAGGCTAAGTCTTGAAGGAATGTAAAGCAGCTTGTTTTACCAGTCTATAATCTCTTGAGTGACCAAATGAAAGAGCACCACACCAGGTATATATTCAAAATATATGTATTTATTACTAAACACACCCCTCTAGTCTCTTTATGAGGCTAGAGTTCGAAATACATAGGTTATAAGATCTTAAATCACAGTAATAGCACAAATACACGTTTGGGCCCTAGGGGCGTACCAAACCATATACCAATAAAGTGGTATGCGAACCACGACTGAACTAGACACTAGGCCTAGAGCCTCTAGAAGTGCTTGGACCACAAGGAACCACCCAAGGTAGTGACACAGGGGACCCACGGGAGACGCGTGCAGTGTAAATACACAACCGCGATACGCCGTTAACTTCTATGGAGAAAGTCGGGATCGGGAAAATAGAGGAAAGGGACACTTAAAAGAGGACTAGGACAAAACCCTTTGAGATCTAGGACTTTGAAGAGTCTCTACCCACGGGAGCACCGGAGTACTCGTGTTACCTCACCCAGGGAAGCCGGGTGCATAGGTGCCTTTCGGGGTCGGGTTTCGTCGTCGATTCGAATGGCGATCTGCTGCAAAGTGCTGCTGGCGGCCAAGAGAAAAGTGTCCGGGTGGATCCAAGAGTGGATCGGAGTTCTGGTGAACCTGAAAGCAGAGGGGACAGAGTCTGGGTCACTAGCCAGTGACCAGGAAGGCGATGGACAGATGCCCACCGATGTCGAGTGCTTCAGGTGCGTTGACGGTCGTCTTGACTCTTCAGCCACGAGGTCCGGGAGGCGTTGTCGGCGACCAGGAGCAGGATTCCGGCTGGTGCTCGATGTCTGTCGAGTGCTGAGGTGTCAGCGACCAGATTGGACCCAACAAGCCTTGGCAACGGCAAGTCTCGAGTAAGATGTAGATCGTCGATGGTGCAGACCAGCAAGGTCTGTGGAACTCACCCAGCAAGGGTAAGTGAGGGCAGGCCTGGAGCAACCAGGATGCCAAGTAAGGAAAAGATTGGCCTTCGTTAAGGGCTACTAGCCAACGGGCTAGCGACCGCAAAGGAGCCTCGTGACGCCGCACGTGGAGCTGTCTTACAGGACACTCGTGGAGTGGGGGCCAGTGATCTTCGGTGCAGATGGTGCTGGAGGCTGGGGCTACTCGGAGCCCAAAGCACGACTTCTTGGGAGACCCAGAAGATGATGCACTTGCAAATGTGCTCGGTGTCCAGGGGTCACGGTCTCAAGTCACCCACGATAGCCACGGGCCTCAGCTTTGCTGGGGACTCAGGGTAGCCTCGGGGAAGTCTGAGAATCCACCTCTGGTGATGCGATGACTTCGGCGTCCGACGGGAGCTTCAGTAATGCGAACCGGACAGATGCTTCTTTGGTGCCTGCCAAGCAGGGAGTCACTCCTTGACCCCAAGGGAGATTCTTCAGTCCTCTAATCTTGTCGTAGAGCGTCGAAGGTCCAGGATTCAGTTTCAGAGTTTCGTCCAGGTATAATCTAAAGTCCTAAGGACTGGGTTCCTACCTTTATTCTAAAAATAGGGGTTGGACTACTCTGTGGCCCCACCTATGGGTGGGTCAGGGCAGAGGGGTGGCTACACCCCTTTCCCTTTGTCCAGTTCGCGCCAAAGCAGGGGCTGCAAGCCCCTGATCCGGTTTGAACTGGGGTATGCACTAGGGACACCAAATGTGCCCCCAGTGCAGGACTTCAAAGCACCCGAAAGTGCTCCCGCCCAGCCCCAATACACATTGTCCTGTCTGGGGAGGTGGTCACACCTCCCTGGGACAGGAAACCTATTGTCCAGGCCTCCCCTGCCGGAGTTTCGTCCAGCAGCAGGAGGCCAGACTCGTGTCTGTGGCAGCAGCATCCATTTTGTGATGCCAGGGCTCTGGAAAGAAGTTACCGGACTAGTCAGAGTTAACATGTCTTTCCCTCTAGAAGGGTGGAATGCTACCCCCGCCGCCAGGATTGGCGGGGGGTAGTATTCCAAGATGTTTGACACCAAACACGACATGTTTAGGTGCAGCCATTCCAAAGTTAGCATTTTACCGCGAGGATATAATGCGCTTAAGAGTATATGGTCAGGCTGCACTACAAACAGCATCAGAGATGGTCTCCGAACGCTGCAGAGGGGCCCTGCTCATGCAGGGGCACCCTCTCACATAGGAACCACGCACTCTGCCTTTAGGATTGATAAGGCCTGCCTTAGGAGTGACTTATAGGTTTATATGTGTGTATGTATTTCGTGATATAGGTAACCTATATCACAGTAAGAGGTGCATGCACCACCTTACCCAGGCTGCAGTAGCAGACCTGTGGTGTCAGTTTGGATGGCCTTCCAGGGGTGGCATAATACATGCTGCAGCCCCTGGCAGGCCTCTGAGGTACCTATGCCCTTGGTACATAGTATACCATATACTAGGGACTTATAAGGGCACTCCAGATCCCAATCAGAGATGTGCCTAAGGCACATGGAAACCATTTTAGAGAGGAAGCAGCTAGGCTGGGGTTCTGATTAGCAGGGCCCCAGCCAGACTAATGTCGAAAAACAGTGAAGCATCAGCAAAAAGTGGGGGTACCCATGTGAAGCAGATCCTACTCTCCTACACAACCCCCCCAAACGTAGGGACATTAAACTAACCTTGCCCAGTTAAGTCTTCATGTTCTAAGTGGAAATACCTAGAGAGTCCATCTGCATTCGCATGGTTACTCCCAGGCCTATGTTCCACTGTAAAGTCCATCCCCTGTAGGGAAATGGACCACCTAAGCAGTTTGGGGTTTTCACCCTTCATTTGTTTTAGCCATAAGAGGGGCTTATGGTCTGTCTGAACCAGGAAGTGTGTACCAAACAAGTATGGCCTCAACTTCTTCAGAGCCCAGACCACAGCAAAGGCCTCCCTCTCTATGGCTGACCAACGTTTCTCTCTAGGGGTCAGCCTTCTGCTAATAAAAGCTACTGGCTGATCCTGACCTTCTTCATTCAATTGTGACAGTACAGCCCCTACCCCCAATTCAGATGCATCTGTTTGAACAATGAACTTCTTGGAGTAATCAGGACTCTGCAGAATTGGAGCAGTGCACATGGCCTGCTTGAGGTCATCAAATGCCTTTTGACAGCTAACTGTCCACTGAACCTTTTTGGGCATTTTCTTAGAAGTTAAGTCATTCAAGGGTGTCACTATTGATCCATACCCTTTGACAAATCTCCTATAGTACCCAGTCAGGCCTAAGAAGGCTCTCACCTGAGTCTGGGTAGTGGGAGCAGTCCAGTCCATGATGGTCTGGATCTTGCTCTGCAAAGGTTGAACCTGGCCTCCACCCACAAGGTGGCCCAGGTACACAACCTGACTCTGCCCTATCTGGCACTTAGTGGCCTTGATAGTCAGGCCTGCCTTTTGCAGGGCCTGTAAAACATTCCTGAGGTGGACCAGGTGATCCTCCCAGGTGGAGCTAAAGACAGCAATATCATCTAGATAAGCTGCACTATAGGCTTCCAGTCCTGTGAGAACTGTGTTCACCAACCTCTGGAAAGTGGCAGGTGCATTCTTCAGACCAAAGGGCATTACCACAAATTGATAATGCCCACTAGGGGTTGAGAATGCTGTCTTGGGCTTTGCAGTATCAGCTAGTCTGATCTGCCAGTAGCCAGCTGTTAGGTCAAATGTGCTGAGATATTTGGCAGAGGCCAAAGTATCTATGAGCTCATCTGCCCTGGGTATTGGATGGGCATCAGTCCTAGTGACTGCATTGAGACCCCTGTAGTCTACACAAAACCTCATCTCTCTTTTTCCACCACTGGTGTGAGGTTTCGGTACTAGGACTACTGGACTAGCCCAAGGGCTATCTGAGGGCTCAATTACTCCCAATTCCAACATTTTCTGGACTTCAGTCCTGATACAGTCCCTGACATGGTCAGGTTGCCTATAAATCTTGTTTTTAATAGGCAGACTGTCCCCAGTGTCCACTTCATGAGTGCACCAGGTGGTCTGACTGGGTGTCAGTGAAAACATATGTCGAAACTGATTGAGGACTTGCCTGCAATCAGTTTGTTGCTGGGTAGTGAGGCTGCCTGCCAAGGCTACACCATCAACTGACCCATCGTCAGGGTTCTGTGAGAGCAGGTCAGGGAGTGGGTCACTCTCTTCCTCCTGCCCTTCATCAGTAGCCATGAGCAAGCCCATGTCTGCCCTGTCCACATATGGTTTTAACCTGTTGACATGGAGAACCCTGTGGGGACTCCTGGGTGTTCCTAGGTCCACTAAATAAGTGACCTCACCCTTCTGCTCAACAATAGTGTGGGGTCCACTCCATTTATCTTGGAGAGCTGCTGGGGCCACTGGCTCCAACACCCACACCTTCTGTCCTGGCTGGTAAACAGTCAGAACAGCCTTTGGTCATGCCAGGCCTTCTGAAGTTCCTGGCTAGCCTCAAGGTTTTTGGTTGCCTTTTTCATGTACTCAGCCATCCTGGAGCGGAGACCAAGTACATAGTCCACTATATCTTGCTTTGGGGGCTTGAGAGGTAACTCCCATCCTTCCTTCACCAAGCACAGTGGACCCCTCACAGGGTGGCCAAACAGAAGTTCAAAAGGGCTGTAACCAACCCCCTTCTGAGGCACCTCCCTATATGCGAATAAAAGGCAGGGCAAGAGTATGTCCCATCTACGCCTAAGCTTTTCTGGGAGCCCTTTAATCATGCCCTTCAAGGTTTTGTTGAATCTCTCAACTAAACCATTGCATTGTGGGTGATAGGGTGTGGTGAACTTATAAGTCACTCCACACTCCTTCCACATTGCTTTCAAGTACCCAGACATGAAGTTAGCACCCCTGTCTGATACTACCTCCTTAGGAAAGCCCACTCTTGAGAAGATTCCCAGGAGGGCCCTTGCCACCACAGGTGCTGTAGTGGTCCTGAGGGGAATAGCTTCTGGGTACCTGGTGGCATGATCCACTACCACCAGGATAAACCTGTGCCCAGAGGCTGTTTGGGGATCCATGGGACCAACAATGTCAATCCCTACCCTCTCAAAGGGCACCCCCACCACAGGTAGTGGTATCAGGGGGCCTTTGTAGTGCCACCTGCTTTGCCACTGGCTTGGCAGGTTACACAGGAGCGACAAAACTCCTTACTGTCTTCAGACATGTGGGGCCAGTGAAAGTGAGGGACAATTCTGTCCCAAGTCTTGTTCTGGCCCAGGTGTCCTGCTAAGGGAATATCATGGGCTAGGGTCAATAGGAAGCCCCTGAACTTCAAAGGTATTACCAACCTCCTGGTAGCACCAGGCTTGGGGTCTCTACTCTCTGAGTACAGGAGTCCATCATCCCAATACACTGTATGGGGACCACTAGCTTTCCCAGCAGCCTCAGCAGCAGCTTGCTGTCTGAGGGGTTCAAGGGAGGGGCAGCTCTGCTGCTCCTGGCTCAGATCTGCCCTAGAAGGTCCCCCTGTCCCCAAGAACTCAACCTGGTCAGGTTCAAGTTCCTCTGGGACAGTTCCTTCTTCAGGGCTGAGATCATCCCCCTCAAGGGACTGATCTTCCTCCTGAGCCAAGGGGGAAGGCACTGCCTTAACCCTACTACTCCTCCTCTTGGAAGGCACTTGGTCCATTCTTCCAGAATCCAAGGCCTGTTCAGTGCTAGACATTTTGGCTTGTGACCTGGTCACAGCAAACACATCTGCAGGGATCCCCAGCATTTCTGCATGGGTCCTGAGCTCCACTTCTGCCCAAGCAGAAGTCTCTAAGTCATTGCCAAGCAAGCATTCGACTGGTAGGTTTGCACTTACCACAACCTTCTTAAGGCCAGTTACCCCTCCCCAGGAGAAGTTAACAACTGCCAGAGTATGGTCTGTTCTGACATTGCTAGCATTGGTCACTTGGTACATCTCACCAAGCATAACTTGCCCAGGCAGCACAAGGTCTTGTGTCACCATTGTGACACTTGCCCCTGTGTCCCTAAATGCCAAAGCCTCACGTCCATTAATTAAAGGCTGTTGTCTGTACTTGCCCAGATTACTGGGACTCACAGTGGAGGTCACATCCATGCCTCCATCACAGACTAACACAGCCTGAGTCAGTTCCCTGACTAAGTCAGAGCCCAACTCAAGTTCCCAGGGTGAACCCTACTAAACCCTTTGCTGGAGCACTTCCACCAACTGTACTAGGGGGAACAGGTGCCTTAGGGGCATTGGTGGGTGCTGGACTGGAGTCTTTGGACTTGGTGCAATCACTGGTCCAGTGGGTCTTTTGCTTACAGACCTTGCACCATGGTTTTCTTTGGCCTTTACCCTTGGTAGACTGGGAATCCCCACCAGAAGAAGATTTTTGGGGGCCTGATGAAGACTTTTGATCTTTACCCTTCTCCCCACCCTTGTCAGAGTTCTTAGCATCCTGCTTCTTGGTTTCCCCACCTTGGTTCTGTACCTTCTGCTTCAGCCTGGTCCTGACCCATTTGTCTGCCTTCTTTCCCAATTCTTGGGGAGAGGTCAGATCAGAGTCTACCAGGTATTGATGCAACAGCTGATTTTGACAGTTATTAAGAATCTGCTCCCTCATTATCAGATTATACAATCCTGAGAAGTCACACACCTTACTGCCCATCAACCAGCCTTCCAGAGCCTTGGCAGAACAATCCACATAGTCTACCCAGTCTTGAGTCTGTGCTTTTTGGGTGTCTCTGAACTTCAACCTGTACTGTTCAGTGGTTAGGCCAAACCCATCAATAAGAGCACTCTTCAAGACCTTGTAATTGTCAGCATCCTCCTCTCTAACAGTGAGGAGCTTGTCTCTACCTTTGTCAGCAAAGGAGAGCCACAAGATTGCTGCCCACTGCTCCTGAGGGACCTTCTGTACTTTACAGGCCCTTTCTAAAGCAGTTATCCATTTGTGGATATCATCCCCACTCTGGTAGGGAGGGACAATCTTGCTCAGGTTCCTATGGTCATAGGACCTTTCCCTATCTCTAGGGACATGGCTGCCACCATGGGACTCTAGTCCCAACTTTCTTCTCTCTCTAAGGAGATCTAGGGATTCTCTATCTAAAGCTAATTGCTTTTTTCTGAGTTCCAGCTGAGTTTCCTCATACTGGACTAGCCTCTTTCTTCTCTCATGAGAGGATTCTCTCCTATGAGATGAGACAGAGCTCCCTATAGAGGTGCCAGAGTGGTTAGACTCCTGAGAAGGAGACCTAGACCTTCTGGGCACACTCTTAATCCTTCCTGGGGGGACAAAGAGGGCATCATTTTGATCATCCTCATCATCATCCACAGGAGGGATTTGGTTTTCCAGGTCAGGGTCATTGTCACCCTCCTGGCCAGTTTCAGAGGGGGGCTGGGGGTACTGGTACCCCTAGCGTCCTCCTCTTCTTCTGCCCCACCCTCAGCTCCTACCCCTTCAGTCCCTACAGGCTTACTAAGGTCATAAGCCACCAACAACTCCTTGAGGTGTTGGGTGGTGGGGCTTTGGCCTGTCCTTATTTTTCTCAAGTTACATAAAGCTCTCAATTCCAAGAATGGGAGTGTATCATACTTGGAGGGTGGAAGCTCAATGGCTTCCTGCAAGGATTCTTTGGATCCTGCCCTTAAAGACATTACTAGTGTGGTGTGGTGTATGCACTACCTACTCTAGTGTGGCCTACTAAACTCTCTTGAGTTGTAGAAAGGGTTGTGCTATCCCTTAACACACAACTCTAAGTTCAGTAGAACTTACTGTTATTCTAAGCTTAAATTATATGTACCTTAGGTACCTTTAGTGGTTTTCAGTTGATCAATTCAATTGAGATTATCTGGTAAAACAATAGCAAGCTGGAATCCCACACGCTGCACACCAATGTGAGAAGTTGGCCTGGCATATGCTGTCCACTAATTATAGTGGGCACCTTGCACCAGTCCAAATCGACTCTTATGGTAGATAGGTTAAAGACAACCTTATTGAAAGCTATCCTAGTGGTAGCTATGGAGAGCAGCCTTCAGGCTAAGTCTTGAAGGAATGTAAAGCAGCTTGTTTTACCAGTCTATAATCTCTTGAGTGACCAAATGAAAGAGCACCACACCAGGTATATATTCAAAATATATGTATTTATTACTAAACACACCCCTCTAGTCTCTTTATGAGGCTAGAGTTCGAAATACATAGGTTATAAGATCTTAAATCACAGTAATAGCACAAATACACGTTTGGGCCCTAGGGGCGTACCAAACCATATACCAATAAAGTGGTATGCGAACCACGACTGAACTAGACACTAGGCCTAGAGCCTCTAGAAGTGCTTGGACCACAAGGAACCACCCAAGGTAGTGACACAGGGGACCCACGGGAGACGCGTGCAGTGTAAATACACAACCGCGATACGCCGTTAACTTCTATGGAGAAAGTCGGGATCGGGAAAATAGAGGAAAGGGACACTTAAAAGAGGACTAGGACAAAACCCTTTGAGATCTAGGACTTTGAAGAGTCTCTACCCACGGGAGCACCGGAGTACTCGTGTTACCTCACCCAGGGAAGCCGGGTGCATAGGTGCCTTTCGGGGTCGGGTTTCGTCGTCGATTCGAATGGCGATCTGCTGCAAAGTGCTGCTGGCGGCCAAGAGAAAAGTGTCCGGGTGGATCCAAGAGTGGATCGGAGTTCTGGTGAACCTGAAAGCAGAGGGGACAGAGTCTGGGTCACTAGCCAGTGACCAGGAAGGCGATGGACAGATGCCCACCGATGTCGAGTGCTTCAGGTGCGTTGATGGTCGTCTTGACTCTTCAGCCACGAGGTCCGGGAGGCGTTGTCGGCGACCAGGAGCAGGATTCGGGCTGGTGCTCGATGTCTGTCGAGTGCTGAGGTGTCGGCGACCGGATTGGACCCAACAAGCCTTGGCAACGGCAAGTCTCGAGTAAGATGTAGATCGTCGATGGTGCAGACCAGCAAGGTCTGTGGAACTCACCCAGCGAGGGTAAGTGAGGGCAGGCCTGGAGCAACCAGGATGCCAAGTAAGGAAAAGATTGGCCTTCGTTAAGGGCTACTAGCCAACGGGCTAGCGACTGCGAAGGAGCCTCGTGACGCCGCACGTGGAGCTGGCTTACAGGACACTCGTGGAGTGGGGGCCAGTGATCTTCGGTGCAGGTGGTGCTGGAGGCTAGGGCTACTCGGAGCCCAAAGCACGACTTCTTGGGAGACCCAGAAGATGATGCACTTGCAAATGTGCTCGGTGTACAGGGGTCACGGTCTCAAGTCACCCACGATAGCCACGGGCCTCAGCTTTGCTGGGGACTCAGGGTAGCCTCGGGGAAGTCTGAGAATCCACCTCTGGTGATGCGATGACTTCGGCGTCCGACGGGAGCTTCAGTAATGCGAACCGGACAGATGCTTCTTTGGTGCCTGCCAAGCAGGGGAGTCACTCCTTGACCCCAAGGGAGATTCTTCAGTCCTCTAATCTTGTCGTAGAGCGTCGAAGGTCCAGGATTCAGTTTCAGAGTTTCGTCCAGGTATAATCTAAAGTCCTAAGGACTGGGTTCCTACCTTTATTCTAAAAATAGGGGTTGGACTACTCTGTGGCCCCACCTATGGGTGGGTCAGGGCAGAGGGGTGGCTACACCCCTTTCCCTTTGTCCAGTTCACGCCAAAGCAGGGGCTGCAAGCCCCTGATCCGGTTTGAACTGGGGTATGCACAGGGACACCAAATGTGCCCCCAGTGCAGGACTTCAAAGCACCCGAAAGTGCTCCCGCCCAGCCCCAATACACATTGTCCTGTCTGGGGAGGTGGTCACACCTCCCTGGGACAGGAAACCTATTGTCCAGGCCTCCCCTGCCGGAGTTTCGTCCAGCAGCAGGAGGCCAGACTCGTGTCTGTGGCAGCAGCATCCATTTTGTGATGCCAGGGCTCTGGAAAGAAGTTACCGGACTAGTCAGAGTTAACATGTCTTTCCCTCTAGAAGGGTGGAATGCTACCCCCGCCGCCAGGATTGGCGGGGGGTAGTATTCCAAGATGTTTGACACCAAACACGACATGTTTAGGTGCAGCCATTCCAAAGTTAGCATTTTACCGCGAGGATATAATGCGCTTAAGAGTATATGGTCAGGCTGCACTACAAACAGCATCAGAGATGGTCTCCGAACGCTGCAGAGGGGCCCTGCTCATGCAGGGGCACCCTCTCACATAGGAACCACGCACTCTGCCTTTAGGATTGATAAGGCCTGCCTTAGGAGTGACTTATAGGTTTATATGTGTGTATGTATTTCGTGATATAGGTAACCTATATCACAGTAAGGAGTGCATGCACCACCTTACCCAGGCTGCAGTAGCAGACCTGTGGTGTCAGTTTGGATGGCCTTCCAGGGGTGGCATAATACATGCTGCAGCCCCTGGCAGGTCCTCTGAGGTACCTATGCCCTTGGTACATAGTATACCATATACTAGGGACTTATAAGGGCACTCCAGATCCCAATCAGAGATGTGCCTAAGGCACATGGAAACCATTTTAGAGAGGAAGCAGCTAGGCTGGGGTTCTGATTAGCAGGGCCCCAGCCAGACTAATGTCGAAAAACAGTGAAGCATCTGCAAAAAGTGGGGGTACCCATGTGAAGCAGATCCTACTCTCCTACACTCAAGGCTATACTGAGAGTTCTTCAATTTTTAATCAGATGTTGAAAAAGTGGCTGGAAGATTTAAGAATGTCTGAAGTGTCTGTTTTGGTTCAGTACATTGATGACCTACTAGTGGCATCAAAGACTCGAGAAGCCTGTGTTGCAGACACAATTGCTTTACTGAACCATTTGGCAGAAGGTGGACATAAAGTGTCCCCTGCGAAATTGCAATTCTGCCAACAAGAAGTCCAATACTTAGGTCATAAGATTGAGAAGGGAGTCAGAAAGGTAACATCAGAGTGTATTCGAGTGATTAAGGACATGAAGCCTCCAACGACACAAAGGGAAGTGCGAATGTTTTTGGGAGTGGTTGGATATTGCAGACAGTGGATCAGTGGATTTTCACTGATGGCAAAACCTCTACAGAGGTTGACGAGGAATGATGTGAAAGACCTAATTAAATTGGATGAAGAAAGTATGGATGCTTTTGTTAAACTGAAAGATAGTCTGTGTAAGGGTGCCTGATTATTCAAAGGATTTTGCATTGTATTGCTGTGAAAAAGATGGATGTGCATTTGCAGTTTTAACTCAAAGACATGGAATGTCAAGACGACCTGTGGCATACTTTTCAGCTACTCTAGATTCAGTGGCTGCCGCATTACCTGGATGTTTGAAAGCAGTAGCTGCTACTTGTGTGAGTCTGGAACAGAGTGAAGGGATCATAATGGGTCATCCTGTGAGAGTGTATGTGCCACATTCAGTTGAGATCCTTTTAACAAGGACACGAACTCAGCACCTCACCTATAGTCGACTGACTAGGTATGAGAGAGTGATTCTAGGAGCAGAAAATGTGACAATAGTGAGATGTACAAATGTGAATCCTTCTACTCTATTGCCAGATATTTGGGACGAAGAAGTAAAGGATGAAGCTGAACATGATTGTTTGGATGTGACTGAATTTTGTGCCAAGCCCCGTCCTGACATCAAGGACGTTCCTCTTGAGGAATCAGATCATGTGATGTTTGTTGATGGTTCTTGTTTGCGAACTGAAAGAGGTGTGTTGAATTCTGCTTATGCTGTCTGTACTGTAGTGGAAATCCTGGAAGCATCCTGTCTAAAAGGGATAAAATCTGCACAAGTTGCTGAATTGATAGCTCTAATTCAAGCCTGTAAATTGGGAAAAAGTAAGAAAGTGACCATAATTACTGATAGTCAATATGGCTTTGGCATTGTGCATGATTTTGGAGAATTATGGATGCAGAGGGGATTCCTGACCTCTTCGGGGATCCCCATCAGGAATAGTCAATTTGTAAAATAATTTACTGGAAGCATTACAATTGCCAAAACGAATTGCAGTGGTCAAATGTGCCGCACATAAGTCAGGAGATAATTATGTGACTCAAGGCAACAGATTTGCTGACCAAGTAGCACAATATTGTGCAAAGAATGAGACTTCCATAAATCGAGGAAAAGCAAAAGAACATACGGTTTGTCAACTTATGTTTACTAACACTATTGAAACCTGGGATGAAGTGAGACAATTGCAGGAAGAGACAGATGATGAAGAGAGACAGGAATGGGAAAAAGTAGGATGTAGGAGCCGAGAAGATGAGGATGTATGGGTATACACTGATGGAAGACGAGTCATGCCAGACAGTTTACTTTCTCATATGGCAAGGATGTATCATGGAATGACACATATAGGCCGAGACACCATGGTCAGATCATTCCAACAGACATGGTTTAATCCTAAATTCAAGACTATTGCAGAGAGCCTTTGTCAGAGATGGCTGACATGCCAACAGCAAAACCCAGGAAGAAAAACAATAGTTAGTCTGGGAACAATAGGAAGGGCAGGTGGTCCTTTTACCAGACTACAACTCGATTTTATTGAGTTGCCTCCATGCAATAAGCTCAAATATGTGTTAGTGATTGTGTGTTTGTTTTCTCGATGGGTAGAAGCTTATCCCACAAGGAGGAATGACAGCCTAACAGTGGCAAAACTTTTGTTGAGGGAATACATTCCTAGATATGGTTTTCCAGTCACGATGGAAACAGATAGAGGAACACATTTTGCTAGTGAAACAATCAAACTAATTTGTGAAGCATTGAGTATTCAACTAAAACTTCATTGTGCTTATCGTCCAGAGGCTTCTGGAATAGTAGAGCAGATAAATGGCACAATACAGAGCAGGTTAGGGAAAGTGTGTAGATCCACAGCATTGAAATGGCCTGACGCTTTACCCCTAGTTTTTATGAGTCTCAGAAGCATTCCTGACAAAAAGACAGGACTGAGTCCCCATGAAATATTGATGGAACGAGCAATGAGACAAGCATTTGTACCTGCGAACAAATTAGTAAATATATCTGATGATCTCATCCTTGACTATTGCAAAGGATTGGCTGATGTAGTATGTTCTGTGTTTCATCAGGTTGGAGCTGACGCGACCACAACACAACAGACTCAAGCGCATGATCTGAGCCCTGGTGAGCGGGTTCAGGTGAAAAGGCATAGAAGAAAAACTTGCCTAGAGCCCCCCTGGGAAGGACCCTACCAGGTCATATTGGTGACGACCACAGCAGTAAAGTGTGCTGGTCTACCGAATTGGATTCATGCCAGTCACACTCATCGAGTCCCAAATCCACTTGAACCACGAGTAGAGCGGCATCTAGAGATCTCAAGTACAAGCTCTGAATCAGAGGCTGAAGCACAAGAAACTGGTGAAGCTGGAGCACTAGACTCTGAAACTGGTGAACATAAACTGAAAGACTCTGAAGAGCAGATTGAGGAGGAGTTGCCTAGCCCAAGTCAAGTAAAGTGGGTACCAGCTACTGGGACTGAAGAAACTGCTGTTGAACGAGAAGAGAGACAACTTTCCGATAGAAAGGAAAAGGATGGAAGAGAAATAAGTAAAAGAAATACAGAAGAAGAAAAAGAAAGCAAACTTAAAGTAGGTGCGAAGAAACAAAGGTACAAATTGAACAAGGAAGAAGAAGTACAACCAAAAAGGGCAAAGACAGATGATCATTGGCCAAGTGGAGTGAAAACACTGAAATACAGAGTGGTAAAAAGAAGACTTGAGAGCAAGTCAGAACAGATAAAGGAAGTTTCAGGTGAAATAAAGCAAGGAGAGTCTGATGACGAATCAGTGCTACGACCAAAGAGAGTGAGAAAACCAAACAAAAAGTTCAAGTCACCTGACTGGATTTACATAGTGTTGGAAGAGATTGAAGAAGAAGATTTAATCAAAGAAAGAAACAGCACTGACAGCGAGCAAGAAGAAAAGAGTGATTTAGATCCACCTTAAGAGACTGTAAACAAATTAAGGTGTCACGCTAACAACAGAAGAGACATTTTCTGAAGACGTCCTGGAGAGTTGGATTAGTTAAAATAAAAGAAGGGGTAAAGAAGAAAGCTTTGGAAGTGTGGGATCACACTACATTTTTTTTTTTTAACATTTTTTTTACATAGATTTAGAAAATCCATTTAGAATTTTATAAGGATTAGTATTACTATGGCAGATACACAGGAAACAAGATCTAGATGTAGTTTTATGCGTAGGTGTTATAAAGCTTGTTTATGTTTATTTTGTATACCAATAGTATTTTGGATAATATTAACAATTATAATACCTTTACATTTGATTAAAGGAGATACATCTCGCCCTAATAACTTAACAAGTCCAAGGATAGACACTGACAGTAAGCAAATTCCTATTACTCACTTGAAACAGATAGACGCTAGTAGTTTGCATCATGATAGATCAGTTACTAATTTTCCTCGAATGTTTTCACTAAACTATTCTACGAATATGTAGAAACAATGGAAGTGAGGGATTGTTATGTATGTATACAGTTACCATTGTCTGTTTCAGAAGGTGTGACCTATCATCACCTTCCTTTGACATATGGCGTGACCTGTAGTGTTTTATCTAAGCCTGGGAGTAGTTTGCGTAGTAGCACTTCACGTAGCTACGTGAAGTACATTTTTAACTACACGTAGCTATGCACATTGCGTAGTGCGTAGCTGTGTGCTTGACTGCACTGTACAATAATTGCCAAAAGCACCTTGTACAGTGCAAGTTAAGATAAAATAAATATCTCTGTCTTTATATGCTAAAAATGCATATAGTTACTACACAAAAGTGAAAACGATAAATTAACAAGCAGTGAGAGAGGTGATGATTTTAGGATCCTCCCTAACCTAGGGGAAAACCAAGCAGATGCCTTGAAAACAAAAACACATTTTGGAACCATTCAGTGGTGGTCCCATCCTCTTAGGACCACCCTAAGCACAGTTATTGGCAAAATACAATCCCAACCAAGGCCCTGCAAAGCATTATGGGACGAGATTAGCAGTGGGCAGTGAATATTATAGTATCCAATATCAAAATAATTCTACAAAGAGCTGCAGTTCACTAGTCGTTACTAGATGTCCCTCACGAGTCAAATGCAAAAGCCTCATGAAAGGTTTTCAATACTTTTGCATTTGACTCGTGAGGGACACCTAGTAACGACTAGTTGAACTGCAGCTCTTTGTAGAATTATTTTGATATTGGAAACTATAATATTCACTGCCCACTGCTAATCTCGTCCCATAATGCTTTGCAGGGCCTTTGGTTGGGATTGTATTTTTGCCCATAACAGTGCTTGGGGGTGGTCCTAGGAGGAAGGGACCACCATTGAATCGTTCACATGATATGCTTTTTGTGTTCAAGGCATCTGCTTGGTCCTCCCCCTAGGTTAGGGGGGACTCCAAAATCATCACCTCTCTCATTGCTTGATATTTTATTGTCAAAATTCATTTTTGTGAATTGGTTATATGCTTTTTAGCATAGAAAATTGCTTTATCAAAGCATGTGAAGGTGTTTATTTTACTGCTGCTACGCTACGCTACGTCTATTAGCACAGTTATTCACTCTGCTACGTGCAATTTGCGTAGTGCGTAGAAGCACAAACTTTGCATGCTCCGTCAGCGTAGCAAAGTATTATGCCCAGGGTTAGTTTTATCAAGTTTATTGTATAGAGGTGAGAGCAGCAAGCTGCGGAGGCAAGATGGCGGACGCGTGCTCGGCCGAGTGAGCTGGTTGTCGGTGCTCTCCCGGCTCAAACACTCCCCCTCTCTCCTGTGCGGTCCTCAGGCGATGAAGAGCTGAATCGACTCAGTTACGTAGCTTCATGATTGGAGATCCCCCAGCCCTCGAGATTAACTTGTGCAGGTCCCCTCTGTTTGCGGTATTCAACCGCTCTTACCCGCTTGTTCTCTACTGCCCTCTCGATGCCTCCTAAGAATACCGCTAAGGGCACTAAGACCCGGGGACCTCCCGCTGGCGCAGGCACAGGTGCTGGGAGTCCCGTGAAGGCTAACAGCGGCAAAGCGGGTGATGCGGGGGCACGGCGACAAGCGGATGGTCTCTCTCCAGCCTCAGCGGGAAAGGGCGGCGCTCCTGCCCGCAGCCGCAACACGGTTCCTGCGCTGTTTAAGGCACAAGCAGGCAGAGGGAAAAACACGAAGGATATTTTGGACGCTCCGGTCAATGGAAACAATGTTGCAACAGGCCTGCCTGCGCTACCCCTGGAAACGCTCTCGCAAGGTACTCATTCTGTCTTTGTGGTCAATGTGAGCGAGGAGAGTGGTGGAAGGGGGGGGCTCACGGAGGCTTGAAGGGGGCCGATGGCCTTGCTGATCCTACAGGACCTGAGGGAGAGCCGGTTACCGCAGTACCCTGCACTTCAGGGGTCATAACATCTCTGGATAAGGTTAAAATGATTGTTTTGGACACTATTACTCTTCAAAAGACCTGCCTGGAAAAAGAAGCTATCAGTCAAAATCTTGTAGGCAGCTTCAATGAGAGGGGTGAAGAAGAAGATCTGGTCCTACAAAATGCAGATCAGTCAGTCATGGGTCTGGGGAAGGAAGGGGATTCGGGGGATAAGTTTTATTCTATGTCGGATCCCTCTAACTCCTCGGGGGCTGAGAGTCCTGGGAAAGACTGGGCTGAGGATGAAAGTGACTTGAGCAGCTTACGTCTGGAAGAGGGGGAGACAGGAGATGATTCTTCCTTAAACACTGGAACTGTTCGCAACCATAGGGAACAAGCCGAAACTCTGGCAAATAAAGTCTTGGGTCCAGCAGGCTCACTGGTCTGGGACTACTCTTTTTCTCCAAAATTGAGCGATAATGAAGTGGGGCAAGGAGGAATCTCCACGGAAGCTTCTGGGTTAAATACAGAGGCTCAAGAGGAAATCACTCTCTCTACTATCTACCAGAGTATAATGGCCCATCGAGAAGAGACCAGGGCAGAGGCTCACGGACCCAAGGCGCAGTTCAAAAATTACAAAACTCAGTGCGCAGAGTTGCTAAAACATGCCTAGAGTTCGCAACCAGATCTGGAAAGGCTGAAGCTAGAATCTCGACATTGGAGGATGAGCTAGCTTTGCAAAAGTCCATCACTGAATCCTTGAAGGCCCAGAAAGATGATACAGTCTGGAAGCTGACCGAGTTGGAAAATCGGTCAAGAAGAAATAATCTGCGGATTTTAGGGGTTCCTGAAGCTGCGGAGGGTACTGATACTCGGCAGTTTGTGGTGGAACTGTTTTCGGAAGCATTTCCCGAACTTTCACAATGGGATTGGACAGTGGAACTGCAAAGGGCCCATCGGTTTCCTTTTAATCAACGGAAAAAAACGGGGCAACCTATTGATAGACCTAGACCCATTTTGATCCGTCTTAATAATTTCCTAGCTCGAGAAGCAATATATGATCTGGCTAGACCATACAGGAAGAGAACGGGAAAGGGATGCAAATTTTTTGTGCGACCTGATTTTTGTCAGGCTACAGTCGAGAGAAGGTGGCATCTTCGACAATTGATTCCATTATTTCAGGCAAAGGGGGCACAGATTCTTTTACTAAATCCTGCTAAATTAAAAGTCATATTTAAGGGTCAGACACAATTTTTTTCTTCTGAAATTCCAGCTAAAGAATTTTTGCAATCGATCTGAGGTGGACAATTGGACACAATTGGACACAATGTATTTGCTGACTCATATAAGGTGCCTGATAGCCACTGATGTTTAGGTTTAATGCTATAATCGGATCCTTTTTTCTTATCTGATCTTTTCTTTTTTTGTTGCACCATTTCTGCTCTATGGGGGGGGTTGGAGGGCTGGGGGAGGGTCGGCCAACAGCTTTCCATCACAGAGGATCTAGGTCCTTATGCCTCATTTGGGAGGAAGGGGGGAGGGGGCGGACATGGGGTGGCGGGGGGGCAGGGGTGTAAGAGGGTGGCACTGTTATTTTTTGTTATCTATGGTGATGGCATCTTCTTCTATGTAAGAAAGAACGAATTTTTGGATATTATCGGTTTTGGTTTCTGGTCTGGGCTGGCAAGACTTGAGATGGAGTATCGCAGATACAGGGATGTTGGGTAGAATCCGTATCTGCTCATGGAATATATGTGGCCTGAATGACAGGAAAAAGATGGGTCTGACAGCCAAAATTCTCCAGTTTATGCAGGTCGATCTGTTATGCTTGCAAGAGACTTATATACCCTGGAATAAACGTGGCTGGCTGAGGGATTTGGGTCTCGAGGTGTTAGCTTGCACCCGACAAGGTACAACAACTAAAGGGGTGGCCATTCTGGCAAAACGAAGTATTGGAGTTTGCAAACGAGTAAAGGAAGACACCTTAGGGCGCTGGGTCATCTTAGAAATTATAGTTAATGATACCCCTCTATCAATTTGCTCTATTTATGGCTCTAATCTAGATGAACCGGATGTCATGAACTATCTGAGCGTAGAATTGGCGATATGGCCACACCCTCTAATTCTCTGTGGAGATCTTAATATTCATTTAGATAGTGATTTTGATTTAACTGGAAATCTCCCATATCAGGGAAGGAAAGTAAAAGTCTTTAAAGCTATCCAAGGTCTAACTAGGGAACATGGGTTGGTGGATGTTTGGCACAGGCATAAACAAGATGATTCAGGGGTCACTTTTTATTCAGCTCCACATAATAAATTAGTTTGTTTGGATTATTTTTTTGTTTCTAACCAAATCGCCGAGACGGCTAAAATTGAGATCTCTCCTAGGGTCATTTCAGATCATAACCCGATAATAATAGAATTGCCACTGAGTACTAAGTTGAAAACACAGAGGTCTTGGACTTTCGAAAGAAAACTGTTGCTGAATCAGTCATATTGTGCTCATATGGCAAGATGGATTGAGGAGTTTTTCAAGATTAATAGAAATACAGCCTCCGACTCCATGGCTTGGGCTGCCTTTAAGGCTGGGGTACATGGGGAGACTCTTAGCTTTTCCATAGCTAACCAGAAGAGAATATTGGGGGAAATCAGGGGCTGGATCGAACAGTTGAGACTAGCGGAAATTGAACTCATGAGGAAAATAGCGAGGGGCTTAAACATAGAGGAATCTCAAAAGACTATCGCTACTATTAAAGTGAAAATTCATCAGCACTTCGGGGAGGAGCTAGCAGCAAAATACTCGCACTATAGGGCCGAAATATATGAATTAGGAGGAAATACAGGAAGGGTTTTAGCAAAGCGACTACAACAGATGGAAGTCGCTAATCGAATCCACAGGATTAAAGATCATTTAGATCAGATACAGGACTCTCCAGCAGAAATCCTGAACGTGTTTAATAGGTATTATAACCAATTGTACACGGAGGGAGAGGCTACAGGAGGAGTAGATTTGATGCAGGAATTGTTTACAGATCTTGAGACAACTAAGGTCACACATGACCAAAATGAGATCCTTGCAGAACCGATTACATGGGAAGAAGTGGAGGGGGCTATAATGTCTCTAGCTACCGGAAAGGCGGTCGGCCCGGATAGCATCCCTCTGGAATTTTTTAGGACATTTCGGCAGGTACTCCGAAAAGATATTATGATGTTATTTCAGTCTGCCCAAAGGGGCTCTATCCCTGACTCCTGGCAAAAGACCACTATAGTAATATTTTTTAAAAAAGATAAGCCTGAGTTGAACCCCTCTTCGTATAGACCTATCTCACTTATTAATTGTGACAGTAAGATTTATTCTAAGATTTTGGCTTTTCGGCTAGGAAAAGTTATCACTCCTCTGGTATCAGTCCACCAGCATGGATTCATCCCAGGAAGGGATACAACTGACCATGTGAGACGTGTTATTGCTCTTTTAGACTGGGCTCAGGCAACGAAGTCTCCATTAGGGGTGATCCTGTTGGACGCTGAGAAAGCGTTCAACAGGGTCTCCTGGCGGTCTTTGTGGTATGTCCTGCAATGGAAGGGATTCTGTATTGAATTCATTCAAGCAGTTAAGGCTATTTATTCTCAGAAGCTGTTATTCGTATCTCTGGACAGGAGTCAAGATCGTTCAGTATTAGCAGAGGTACCAGGCAGGGGTGCCCATGCTCCCTCCTGCTTTTCGCATTATATATCGATCCATTTCTCAATAAATTAGATCTGAGTATAAATATTAAGCCAATTAGAGTTCATAACATGGAATATAGAACATTGGCATATGCTGATGATATTGTGGTTCTTACTAGCGATGTTCCTTTGGCATTCCCAGCAGTGAGGACTTTGGCAGAGCAGTTTGGTATCTTTTCAGGCTACAAATTAAATGTGGATAAAACCCAGATCCTTCACTCGCATACCATGCACCCTGTAGACCTGCCAATTGTCCCCGAAGCAACTTATCTGGGAATTAAGATTACTTCGCAAGTAGATCAAATTCCTGATTTGAATATTATACCTGTGATGGACACTGTTAATAGGAAACTGGAGAGGTTAGACCATTTACATCTTTCTCTTCATGGGCGTAGCAATGTTATAAAAATGTTGATCCTTCCTAAATTTTTATATTTGTTCAGGACTGTTGCTCTTGAGTTTTCTACTTCTTGTCTAGCAAAGGTAGAGAGGATCTGTTTTAGATTTCTTTGGGGGTATCGCAGACCAAGAAGGGCGATTAAATGGATGACTCTCCCGAGACATCGGGGAGGATGGGCGATCCCTCATTTTTTGTTATATTATTGGGCATCTATGATACAACATATGGGGATCCTTTTAGTTGGGGCTAAGGCTGAAACTCCGATAGCTAGTAGACCAACCATATATGAAATTGAGCTGGGGAACTAAGCAAACAGCTGCTTGGTTAGGATATTAGAACCTAGCTACTATAAAAAGACTAAATTTAAAGTACTTAAAGCTGCTTATTCAGTCTGGAAACAAATTCGGCGTAAGATGAATATCCCAAATATAAATATCTATACTCCATTTTCGGCCTCCGGCATCCTCCCATCAATCTTTCAGGATCATACTACATTTAGATGGGGGAGTAAGGGAGTTCTCTTTCTGGGTGATCTATTTGATGGAGGCCAACTTCTCTCATTCATGAATCTACAGGGGAAATTTGGTCTAGGTAAACAAGATTTTTTCAAGTTTTTACAGGTTTGTAGTTTTTTAGGGAGAGGTATGCATGGATCAGATCTAAGGTTTAACAAGATACTTCTGATTGAAATAATAAGGAAAAAATCTCCGATAGGAAAGATTTATCAACAACTACTGGCAGCTCTCCCTGATGATGTCTACACTTGGAATATAAAGTAGGAAAGCAAGTTGGGAAAGATAGGAATAAACATTGAGGAATCTTTGGATTTGGCGAATCAGATTTTAATAACTGGAAGTCTCAGGAGCCAGCACTTTATGTCTATTTTTGATCTTTATTATACTCCAGGAAAGGTTGCTAAGTGAGGGGGTTTGAGGGGGGGGAATTGTAATAGGTGTGGATTGCAGGCAGCAGACTCTGTTCATATGTTTTTTTCTTGCCCTAGACTGGGTATCTTTCTCCAAGAGGTCGAACATTTTCTGGCTATTATTTTAGGGATTCCGATAACTATCACGGCCGATCTTGTAATTCTGGGCTTAGGATTTGATGTGGAAGGAAATACAAGGCCGAGAGCTATGACTGGATTTTTGTTTATTGCAATGGCTATTGTTTGCTTATGTATCCCTTCCGAATGGATAAGTCCTGATCCCCCTACATTTATTAATTGGCGATCAAGGTTGTTAGCTATCTATAACTTAGAATCTTCAATATGTAAAGTGAGAGGATGAAGAAAGAGGGTCTTGGGTTGTCAAATATGGGCTCCTGTCACAAATTGGCTGCAGTAAGCCTGGGAAATGTATAACAACATTTTGTTTGTATTCTATGAGCTTTTTTTCTGTGTAATTACCTTTTTTTCCCTTTTTTTTTTTATTTAAATAGGGGGGTAGTGGATCTCGATCCAAATTTTCGGCTTCATTCGAGAATTATGCAGTGTATCTGTTTATTATCTTTTGTTATTCCAGGCTTGCCATTGTTGTTGGTTTTTTTTTTCATGTCATGTCTTTTGATGAATGTGCCATGATTTGTTACAGCGAAATCACCTTTGTATAAAACAGGGATAAAATCAATAAAAATATTTTTAAAAAATAAATAAGTTTATTGTATAGAACAGGAAAATTAGATTACTATTATTCAAATGTAGATACAATCTTTTCTAAAGTCCCTGTAGTACCTGAGTTGAATAAGATAGCACATGCAAATGTCATGGGAGATTTTTTCCTGACAACAAAGCCTTTAGATATAGCTTATGCTAATAAAAAAAACTTAACCTGTAGATTGGAAAAGGAAGAGAAAATCTTTTGGAGATGGTAGAAGAAAGAAGGGCTAAGTTTCAGAGAAAAGCTGTTGAAGAGAAATTGAAAACACTACCTTGGGTTTTCAAAGAAGGCAACTATGACAAAAGCGAGACTTATGCTGCAATGGCTCTGGATTGGTCACAGAAGGGAAAATTATGCTTACGTAGGGAGAAGACTAATTATAATCACTATTTCATCGGTTCCAGTGAATGTGAAGATACCTATAAAATTATTGGGGGTTGGGGATTAAAGGGAGGAACTGATCCTGTCTTGCAGGTATATATTATGTCTGTGGGAGGAAAGCCTAGTATCGGCTGCCAGATCACTGGTATGGAACATGTTACCTTGGGATTGTCTTTCCAAAAGTCTATCATGTAGACAAAAGTACAAATGGAATCGATGAAGTAAGGCAAGGACTAAACCGTGTAAAAGAGAAAGTTTTTCAGAAATTGTAGGCGATATATTTTGAGCATTGATACCTGGAGTTGGAGTTACACTAAATGCATACAAAATTCGACAATTGTCCACAGTGGTTGATTGTTCATCAACAGATACTGCTGGAGGATTCTTGATGATTGACACTGAAATGATTGCCATGAGATCTATGGTTATGCAAAATCGACTTGCCCTTGATATATTGTTGGCAAAAGAGGGTGGAGTCTGCAGAATGCTGAAAGTTCAACATTGTTGTACTTACATTCCAGACAAAAGTAAGAATTTGGAAGGATACATTCAGAATATCACTGATTTGCATATGGAAGTAACCCAACTGGAGGTTGACGGTGTTTGGGAGAGACTAAGTAAAAGTTTCTCTACTATAAGCAAGTGGTTTTCTTCTATAGGTAGTTCCTTAGTTGCAAAAATAATAATACCAATAGTTTTTGTAGTCACTATGGTACTCATGATACGAATGACCTATGATTGCGTGAAGAAGAGTCGCAAAGAAAAGAAAGAAAGGAAATTGAGTAAGGAACATAAAGAAAGGGAAAGAGAGATAGAAGAGATAGAGACGGAAAATTTCAAAGAGAAATTGTATGAAAAATGTAAGGAGCAAGGGTCAAAAGACAAAGGGGTCGATTCCGATTCGGGCCGGAAAAAGCACCGACCGACTCGGATCCGGAAAAAATACCGACCGACACGTACCCGTGGTGCCCGACACGCCAAGTACGATGCAAGGCGCGAAAAATCCGACCGACACGTAACGAAACCAAGTCGACCGACCGAGCCGCACGGAAAACAGCAATCCGGCCGGAAAAACACGCGGATCCAACCGACCGACACGCACCCGGAACAAATCCGACCGAAACGTACACGCTAACTCCAAACCGCTAAGTACGATGCAAGGCGCGAAAACCACGAGCGAGTCGGACAGAGGACAAGCCGTACGACCGACACGCATACAAAACCGAGCCGAAGCAACACAATACACCGCGACCGACGCGTACGCAGCTTAGAAAACTGCACAAACACAGCGTGAACGAAACGGAGAACACCGTACGAGACCAATGCAGGGTCCGACTCGGTCACAAGAATGTTTCCAACATACACAAACAGCACAAAGGAAAAATCACCCAAAAAAGGCCAAACAAGCAATTACCAAGCCAATAAATACTGGGGGGTGGGGACAGAGAACAAAGACACACCCACAACTCCACCTATATAAAGGACACAAATCACTACCATGAGCCTTTGCAAATGCCATTCCACTGCCAGCACCCAAGAGAAAGCAACCACACACCCACAGCTCATCCCTCACACAAGCCACACACCATCAGCACACCAACAAATACCTACCTCACATACACCCAGCAAAACACACACTCACACACCCTCACCTGCACACCAACACACACATCACTCACCATCACCACCCATCACCATGCCCCCAAGAAGAATCACAAGTTCCTAGATTGTGAATTGGAAGTCCTGGTAGACGAGATCCTCAGGGTAGAGCCACAGCTGTTTGGCACATTGGTCCAACAGACCTCCATGTCGCAGAAAACCAAGATGTGGGAGAGGATCATCAACAGGGTGAACGCCCAATCACCATGTCGGCGCACAAAGACCGACATCCAGAACAGGTGGTATGACGTGCGCAGGAGGGTACGGAAACTGCTGAAGCAAGACTACATCAACAGCCAACACACCGGCAGTGGCCCTCCTGCCAAGCCAATAAACCTCAGGCCCTGGGAGGAGAAGGTGCGGGCCATCCTACCGCCAGTGAGCATATATGGACTAGAGGACATCCCAGAGCCTGGTGAGTACACAACAAATGTACACAATATACTGCCACAAAACACACACACATCACTGTCAAGGGGAGAGTCAAACCATGCACTCATAGCAATCACACAGCAACCAGAACAGAATCATCCCAAAATGTGTATGTCAGTCAGAGAAACACAACACATGCCATCAAAAAAGTCACATCCAACTGTGCCAACACATGTACAAAAACAACCACAACTACAGCTAGGCAGTGGCACAAATAGAACTAATCAATCAATCAATCAATCACGGCATTTATAGAGCGCGCTACTCACCCGGGAGGGTCTCAAGGCGCTGGGGGAGGGGGTAAGTTACTGCTCGAACAGCCAGGTCTTGAGCTGCTTCCTGAAGGAGAGATGGTCCTGGGTTCGCCGAAGGTGAGTGGGGAGGGAGTTCCAGGTCTTGGCTGCCAGGTAGGAGAAGGATCTTCCTCCGGCGGTGGTTCTGCGGATGCGTGGTACGGTGGCGAGGGCGTGGCTGGTTGATCGTAGCTGGCGTGTGGGCGTGTAGAAGGTCATGCGGTCGTTGAGGTACTTTGGGCCCAGGTCGTGGAGGGCCTTGTGTGCGTGGGTGAGGAGTCTGAACGTGATTCTCTTGCTGACGGGGAGCCAGTGCAGGTCTTTCAGGTGTCCGGTGATGTGGCTGTGTCGGGGGATGTCCAGGATGAGTCGTGCGGAGGCGTTCTGGATGCGCTGGAGTCTTTTTTGAAGTTTGGCTGTGGTTCCGGCGTAGAGGGTGTTCCCATAGTCCAGTCAGCTGGTCACGAGTGCCTGGGTGACGGTCTTCCTGGTTTCAGTGGGGATCCATCTGAAGATCTTGCGGAGCATGCGCAGGGTGTTGAAGCATGAAGATGAGACGGCGTTGACTTGTCTGGTCATCGACAGGGAGGAGTCCAGGATGAAGCCCAGGTTGCGTGCGTGGTCCGTTGGCTTGGGCGCGGTGCCCAGGGCCGGGGGCCACCAGGAGTCATCCCAGGCGGAGGGTGATGAGCCCAGGATGAGGACTTCCGTCTTGTCTGAGTTCAGTTTAAGGCGGCTGTTCCTCATCCAGTCGGCGACGTCTCTCATCCCGTCGTATAGGTTGGCTCTGGCGGTGGTGGGGTCGTTGGTGAGGGAGAGGATCAGCTGGGTGTCGTCGGCGTAGGAGATGATGTTGAGGTTGTGTTGGCGTGCGATGGCTGCGAGGGGGCTCATGTAGACGTTGAAGAGGGTTGGGCTGAGTGAAGATCCTTGTGGAACGCCGCAGATGACTTCGGTGGCTTTGGATCTGAACGGGGGGAGGCGGACTCTCTGGGTTCTAACAAACACATCCACACATGTAGCCACCACAACAACACCAACACACAGTGAAGACCACTCAAAGGAAGGAATTCTGTGTATGCTGGCCAAGTCAGTGTAGCCAATAGCATCATGGGAGTCGCAGTCACACATATTGCCCGCCCCAAACCTGTCCCATCAAGACCACTCAAAAGAAGGAATTCTGTGTATGCTGGCCAAGTCAGTGTAGCCAATAGCATCATGGGAGTCGCAGTCACACATATTGCCCGCCCCAAAACTGTCCCATCAACACCACCATGAACCAAGCGCACATCACAAGGAGTGGAGAAGGACTCACAAGATGGCTGACACTGGCTACTGCTGTGGGGAGCACAAGGCCCTGCTGCCAACTGTGCACCAACAAACAGCAGGACACCACTGACTGACATCCTGAGAGACAACTTCCACTCCCTGCAATGCAAGCACGTTCCATGGTGGGATATCTGGCTGGCTGGGTGGGAAGGGGGACTTGCAGCACTGACTATAGTCACCAGCACCTCCCCTCACAACCCCCCAACACAAACTCCACAGTACCCACCTGGTAGAATGCAATGCCCTCCATCCTAACACAAGATCCCACAAAGCACCACCACCCTGGGTTATGTTGTGTGAAGCACAGGGACACTCTTGGGACTCTTAGCCAAACAACTGCCAGGACAACACTCCCAGCCATCCTGTCAGCACAGCCAGCCCACCCCACAGGGAAGCAGAGTCAAAAGGAAGGAAGCATGGGCATGCTGGGAAGGGGGGTGGAGGCAATAGCATGATGGGAGTCGTAGTCACAGACGTTGCTCAGCCTCACAACTGGCCCATCAACACCACCCTGAACCATGCTCACATCACAGGGAGTGGAGAAGGACTCACAAGATGGCTGACACTGGCTACTGCTGTGGGGAGCACAAGGCCCTGCTGCCAACTGTGCACCAACAAACAGCAGGACACCACTGACTGACATCCTGAGAGACAACTTACACTCCCTGCAATGCAAGCACGTTCCATGGTGGGATATCTGGCTGGCTGGGTGGGAAGGGGGACTTGCAGCACTGACTATAGTCACCAGCACCTCCCCTCACACCCCCCAACACAAACTCCACAGTACCCACCTGGTAGAATGCAATGCCCTCCATCCTAACACAAGATCCCACAAAGCACCACCACCCTGGGTTATGTTGTGTGAAGCACAGGGACACTCTTGGGACTCTTAGCCAAACAACTGCCAGGACAACACTCCCAGCCATCCTGTCAGCACAGCCAGCCCAACCCACAGGGAAGCAGAGTCAAAGGAAGGAAGCATTGGCATGCTGGGAAGGGGGAGGAGGCAATAGCATGATGGGAGTCGTAGTCACAGCCCTACATCCCCCACCACATGGCCCAGCAAGCTCACACTCACGCATGCACATCCCACAGAGAGTGGAAAGGCCCATCAAAGATGTCTGACACTGTTGCTGTGTCGTGGGGAGCACAAGGGCATGCTGGGTACTGCACACCAACCAACAGCAGGACACCACTGTCAGCCATCTTGCCATTGCCCTCACACCCACACCCACTGAACTCTACACAAAAGCAAGTAAGTATGGGAATGCTGGCAAGTGGGGTGGAGGCAATGGCATGATGGGAGTCGTAGTCACAGACATAGCTCACCCCCACAACTGTCCCATCAACACCACCCTGAACCATGCTCACAACACAGGGAGTGGAGAAGGACTCACACGATGGCTGACACTGGCTACTGCTGTGGGGAGCACAAGGCCCTGCTGGCAACTGTGCACCAACAAACAGCAGGACACCACTGACTGACATCCTGAGAGACAACTTCCACTCCCTGCAATGCAAGCACGTTCCATGGTGGGATATCTGGCTGGCTGGGTGGGAAGGGGGACTTGCAGCACTGACTATAGTCACCAGCACCTCCCCTCACACCCCCCAACACAAACTCCACAGTACCCACCTGGTAGAATGCAATGCCCTCCATCCTAACACAAGATCCCACAAAGCACCACCACCCTGGGTTATGTTGTGTGAAGCACAGGGACACTCTTGGGACTCTTAGCCAAACAACTGCCAGGACAACACTCCCAGCCATCCTGTCAGCACAGCCAGCCCAACCCACAGGGAAGCAGAGTCAAAAGGAAGGAAGCATGGGCATGCTGGGAAGGGGGTGGAGGCAATAGCATGATGGGAGTCGTAGTCACAGACATTGCTCAGCCTCACAACTGGCCCATCAACACCACCCTGAACCATGCTCACATCACAGGGAGTGGAGAAGGACTCACAAGATGGCTGACACTGGCTACTGCTGTGGGGAGCACAAGGCCCTGCTGCCAACTGTGCACCAACAAACAGCAGGACACCACTGACTGACATCCTGAGAGACAACTTCCACTCCCTGCAATGCAAGCACGTTCCATGGTGGGATAACTGACTGGCTGGGTGGGTGGGAAGGAGGTCCGGCTGTCAACCAAACACAAGCAATGCAGACCATGTTCACACCCCAGAAAATACATAGAAATGCCCAAATAATGCAGGACAATGTGCCACACCAATATCAACCCCTGACTGTGACGACTTAGGACAATGCAATGTACAGGCCCGCACCCAGAGGCACAGTCACAACTGTCATGTGTGTCAACCATTGATGCCTGCAGAAACATGACATACATTGTTTGTGTCTCCCAAAAACAGGTGATGATGGGGACACAGCAGCAGGCGCTGAGGAGTCCCAGTCCCAGGCTCAAGAGGATGCCGAGCTCACTGGCGTCGTACAGCCTCTGTCCTCCTCGGACGATGAAGAACAACCTGGCACATCCGGTGCAAGTCAACATGCAGCACCAGCAGGACCACAAGCTGCAGCACCAGCAGGACCACCAGCTGCACCCCCTGCACCCACCCCTACAACGACTGTCACCACGAATACCATCCCTGCCGACATGGACAGAATAAGGAGCAACACCAGCACAGTGACCCTGGACCAACCTGGGGCCATGGACACCACCACCACCACCAACCCCAAGGTGGACCAGGGTTATCTGTGCGTGCCACTGCACACACTGCACATGTCAGCAGGGGTGGTGGGAGGGGTGGGAGACAGAGGTCGCTGCTTGCAGACGTTGCTGGTGTGCATGACGACCCACAACTGGTACGCATAGCTGATGCGTACCAGTCCAGCACCGGAGAGCTCAGCCAGGTAGTGGGGCTCCTCAGAGACATTAAACAGCAGCAGGCTGCCCATCATGCCCGCTTGGACTCCCACATGTCCCACGTGGAGTCACACATGTCCCGTGTGGACTCACACATGTCCCACGTGGAGTCCAAGTGGGATGCACTGCAAGAGATGACGGCGGTGCACAGGGACATTTTACAATGCCTCCGCCAGATGAACAGCAACCAGTCCACACCTCCCTGTGTGCCAACAACATCTGGTGCCGAACAAACTGCAACTGCCACAGGGAGGGAGGAGGACTCTGGCGGAGAGTCCCCTGCACCGCAGCAGCCTGCACTTGAGGGCCCCCCAAGAAGAGGGGTCGTCCGAGGAGGGAAAAGTGAGAGGCCGATGGCCAAGCGCAACTCCCAGGAAGCCTGAACCTGTTCTGGATGTTCGCCTTTGTGCACAGACTGTTCACCCTGTTGACGGCAACACTACTCCCACACATTGCATGGGGAGTACAAGTTGGACCAATGTGTCAGACAACTGTGGCCCCGATACTGGGGATCCTGTCTACCCGGACTTTCAATTCACCTAGGAACTTGGGATTGCAAGATTCATGTACAGCACAGCCCATCCTATGCACTATTAACACAAATGTATCACAATAAACACACTAATACACCATACTTGCCTCTGTCGTGATTCCAACGTGGGTGCTGTTATGGGGATGATGAACTGCAAAATTACACTGTGTATGCGAACTGCAACAGCAAGGACAACACAGGCATGTGAGTACAGGCAACGTGACACACATGAGGGAGACACACCACCAGGGCTACACGACACACACACACCTAGGCCATCTGACTCATTGCCTACACTGATGTTGCCAGGGAAGACGGTGCAATGCACAGACACCACACCCATTCCCAGTTGTAGTCAAGTAGCCCACAGGTGCAGTAAGCAAATGGCAGTCAAATGTGTGACCACAGACAACGCACATCACAAAGTGAAGCACAGGTTTATTACACAGTTGCAACATGCCGTAACCACTACAGATGCAAGGTAACCCCACCTGGTAGCGGGCACACAGTCAACAACTGTAGACGGAAGGAAGTCCATGGGTGTGGCGCACATCACCTGTAGGGACACAACAGCTACCAGCCTGGATGTGCAATCACGTCGTCGGTGGACACAGTTGACCAAACGAATCTGAAAGTACCCTGTGAAGGACAGAAATGACACACAGTCAAAAGCAATGGAGTACAGGACAGAACAGCAAAACTCATGCACAATACATGTTACAAGATACCCACCCACAACCAAGTTAGCATGTCAACACTGTTGGGGAGTACAGCCCACCTGTCACCACACATCGCAACACACATCCAGTAAAGTAGCCCATGGACACACTCCAACAGCACCAGAGCACCACCCACACATCATGCCAACTCACATCATTGACATGACACCTCAGGATACTCACATTCAGCTAAAGAAGTTGGTGATGAGCTGTGTGCGGACATCACCATCACCATCATCATCATCATCATCGTCACTGGCATCGTGGTCCAGGCTAGGATCCTCCACAGGTGGCGGATGTTGGTCATTGTCATCCTGGATGAGAGGCAACTCCTTCCGCACTGCCAGGTTGTGGAGCATGCAGCAGACGATGATAATCTTGCACACTTTCGCAGGGGCATATGGGAGGGACCCTCCGGTCTTGTCCAGGCAGCGGAAGCGGCTCTTCAGGAGACCAAAGGTCCGCTCAATCACTCTCCTGGTCCGACCATGTGCCTCATTGTAGCGCATCTGGGCAGGTGTCACAGGGTTCCTGAGGGGTGTCAGCAACCACGGCATGTTGGGGTATCCCGAGTCACCTACGGACAGACAAGTGCACATTAGCTGACTTGGAAAAGTGGGCGGAATACTACAGATCAGATCACACACAATGGCACAAAGTCAGTACACACCGACAAGCCAGGCACGCTGGTTCTGCATCTGTGCCATCATCCTGGGGATGCGACTACTCCTCATCACAAAGGCATCGTGTGCTGAACCAGGGAAATGGGCACACACGTGTGTGATGGTCATGTCTGCAAGACACACCACCAGTGCATTGACCGAGTGGTAGTGCTTGCGGTTCCTGTAGGCCTGCTCCTGGGCCTGTGGTGGTACCAAAGCCACATGTGTCCCATCAATGGAGCCAATTACATGCAGCATCCTCCCCAGGGCATAAAAGTCACTCTTCACGTCAGTGAGTCGTCGCAGTCTAGGGAAATAGATGTACCGGTTCAGGAAGAGCAACATTGCCGCCAAAACATCGCGGAGCACACGGCTGAACATGGTCTGTGACATCCCACCAGCAGTCGCCACAGTATGTTGGAAGGTACCGGTGGCAAAGAAGTGTAGGGCTGCCATCACCTTCACCTTGGGGGTCAGCGCTGTAGGATACGGCCGGCCAGGCTGCAAATGTGGGGACAACTGCACTGCCAAATCCTCAATCAGCTGCCTGGTGAAGCGGTACCGTCGGATGCTGTCCCGTTCTACCATCGTTGCCAGGTCTGGGAATGGCCGATGGACAGCAGGAGCCCTGCAGTGCAGAGGAGAAGTAAGCAAGATTGTCAGTCACCCCACATATGCGGCATTGAACACACTCAAGATCCCAACATACATCATTATGAGGCACAACTACATGAAGTGTGCAGTACCGGAAGGACATGTATGGTACATACATGGCCAACATCTGTCAACACGGTCCTACAGGTGGCATCAATTTGTCCCAGGTTGGCCCATTGGATATCATGATGCCGTGTCACAGTTCCCATCTCCTGCTGCCGTGTCACAATCACCCCCACAGTGACATGTGAGGACAGATGTGCCCCAGGCACCACAGCTCAATGACAGGTACATTCCCAGGGACCCTGTAATGCCACATGGACACTGGCATCACATGGAGTATCATGTGTACACCACAGCAAAACAAACATGACCCCCACAGGTAGTGGACCCACTTGCCACGGCAGGACAGACATGGAAGTCTGTGACACACACGCACAACATCAGAGTCCATGCACACACAACGTGGATGTGGAGACTGTCTCCCATTGTGCACATGAAATCAGAGACATTGTAAACACTACATGCACAAAGACTGTGGAGGTCCATCACTATTGTGCCACTGGGACACCCTGGCTCAAACATACCGTCCCACATGGGACTCACGGGGTATGTGACATGACATACACAAACACCACTGTGAAATGTGACCATGGCACATGCACATATATGAACAGTTGCACATCACAGTGGTCACGTACACATAACACCCAGGATCCTGTCCCCATGAACACGTGCACAGCCTGGGGGTGGCTGCCCACAGGTGACACCCACAGGACAACATGTACACCAACATACACACAATAGGAAATGCAGCCTTACATGCCTTATGATAAGGTTTGGTCAGGCTGTCGTGATGTAGGTGTGCCCCTCACTCCCTGGGAGCTATCTGTGGCTGGCATATGTCCATCTGAGACAGGCATGCTGACATATGCCAGTCACATGTACAGTGATGCGTTGTACTGCAATGGACCGATCGGTGCCTCCGGCCGGCCCATTGCTTTCAATGTGTGGGGTACGCGTTGTACCCCTGTGCGCGTTGAACTGCAATGGACCGATCGGTGCCTCCGGCCGGCCCATTGCTTTCAATGTGTGGGGGTACGCGTTGTACCCCTGTGCGTGTTGAACTGCAATGGACCGATCGGTGCCTCCGGCCGGCCCATTGCTTTCAATGTGTGCGGGTACGCGTTGTACCCCTGTGCGCGTTGAACTGCAATGGACCGATCGGTGCGCACCCATTGACAATGGGCTTGCCTGGCAACGGACGCGTTTTCGAATTTCGAACGAGTCGGTTGCTGGAAAATCAGTTGGTCACCCACAACAATGTTGCAAAATCATGTATGTCATGAAGTTGAAGATTTGAAGGATGCTGTGGGCGTGTTTTGGTGCTGCTATTCCATGGATTGGCCAGATTCAGAAGATGCAAACGACTTGGACCTATCACTTTGGACACAAGGGACAGTATCTGCCTCTCCAGCACATATATATTGCTGGCTGTTCCCCTGAGAGCCCACTTGCCTGCACTACATGCTCCAAGACGACATCTGCCACTGCACTGCTGCTGTCTCTGCCCCTCTGGACCCTGCAATGGCACGTACTGTGGAGAGAGCCCCAGCCTTCAGCCTTGAAGAGAACCAGGCCCTGCTGGACAGCCTACTTCCACAGTACAGCAAGCTGTATGGGACACCAGGGGAGCAGGTGAGTGTCCTGTGCACTGCCTTTCTGAATGTGCATTTTGTCTGACTAGCAAGGCTGAGAGTCTGCACGCCACTGGCTAGCAGGCTCACTGAGTAGTTGTCACCCCCCATAGTGTGTAGTGACTTGCACTGGACAGGTATGGTGCAGTGACAGTGCTTCTGAACAGGGTTTTACTCCCCATGCAATGATACCATGTAGTGACTTCTGGAAAACTGTCCATGGGCAGCCGTGCACTGCCTGTGTACACCATGTGCCCCTGTGATTGCGACATGTATATGCAACTGTGTCATGCACGGATATGTTGCATGTGTAGTAATGGCCTTATCACTTTGTCATCCTGACAGGCTTCTGCCCATCGGAAGCAGGAGATCTGTGTGGTGAGGGTGTCCTCCCCCTCTGTCCAACCCACCTTGCCTGTTCCCCATTCTACTCCCCTGGAGGTAGGCACTGCAGTGGAGTCCACTACCGCCCTGTCTGACTTGGGCACTGCAGTGGCGGACCTGTCCACTCCATCTGCAGGGTCCACTGCAGTTGTGCCGGCATCCACGACATCTGAGTCATGCCCCCCAGTTGTGCCGGCACACACCATGTCAGACACCTCCACTGCAGTTGTCAGTGCTCTCCAGCACCCACCACCCCTTCCCTGACTCCCCCTGGTGAGCCCTGATCCTGTCCCTGCGGTGCCTGGCCTGCCCCCCCGGTTGCCCCTCCTAGTGGATTGTCCCTGGTTTTGTGCAGGCATGCGTAGGGTGACATCTGCCAGTGTCACCCTGTTTGAACTTTGAGAATGGACTGGCCATTGGCCTTTGCTCTTTTTTTCTGGACGTCGTTTTCATTCAACACATATGCTGAATAAAGCAACTTTCTTTTCTCTAGTGCTCATGCTTCAGATGTACATGTTGTTGGTGCTGCTAACCATGCCCTTGCTGCAGTGATGGTGATATCTGGTCTCATGATTATGAAGTGTTACTGTGCAGGAACCCATGTGGTCCAGGGGAATGTGTCCTATCATGTGGTGTATCCATGTCATCCATAGCAGCATCTGAGGGTGTCATGTGTTCAGTATTTGGCAATGGGATTTCCTACTTACATTAGCAATTTCATATCTGTGGCTTCCACCCCTGCACATCTGTTGTGCCTGCCATTGTTGGATTTGTCTACTTCCCTGACCGTGTTGCCATCTCCACTGGACATGCAGGTTTGGGCATCAATGGGGAAGGACTCATCCGTGTAGTCAGTGCAACATTGCTATACAAGTGTGTTGGATCTGTGCTGATGATTCCGTTGGCACATCCATGACCAGGCTGATGTGACGGGAGCCCTCATTTGGTGCTAATTGTTGATTGTGTGACCAAGTGCTCAGCTGACATGATGGGGCCCTACTGAGGCAACATATGGCACAGCTTTCCTCACACAGGAGTGGAGTCCCCTCATGGCAGTGTGTACACGTGTGACATTGCCTGCGCCCAAGGTGTGTGTTGTATGTGCATGTCTGTGTGTTCACTTCCATTTATCTGCGCATGCTGTGATCCCTAGTGTTGTACCTGTTTGTGATGCTTGCTGACTTGAGCTATGTTCCCCCAAAGTCTTCTCCCTGTGTTCTCTGTGATGTGGGTGCATGGCACATTACTGGTCATCAGGGTGTCACCCATAGGTGTGTTTGCTGTCAGGGCTGAGTTTGTGTGCAGACGCAGATGGGTCACAGTCAGGTTTCCCCTTGGCACTTGTTGTTTGCCCCTGTCATGTGATTTTCAGTTCGTGTTATCTTTAAGTTATTGTGACACGTTGTGTGTGTGACTGCTGGCACTCCTCAGGGTCCGGGCTGCGATGTTGGTTGTTGTCTATGTGTGTTCTTTGTGGGTGACCTTGGCTTCTTCATTGGTGTGTGACTGTGGCTGGGATCCCATTGGTTGGTGTGGTATCGCCGTCATGTCCATGTACAGCGTAGTGTGCAGTGTGTCAGACATTCAGGAGTCTTGTTGAGTGGCCATGTGTGATGTGTTTCTGCACCTTGGTTCCCAACCACCACCCTGGAATAGTCATGGGTGCATGTGCAATGTCACCAGTGCATGTGTACTTCACTGCTGCACATTGTTGGAGGTCGAGGGTGTGGTCTTGAGTGTGTGCAGATGGGAGTTGTTGCCCAGCTAGACCCCTGCCTCCATGTTGGCCTTGGCTTACTGGCCATGCTGATTGATTTGTGCTTGTGTCGGTGTGATGGTAGTTTGTTGCTCAGGACACATGACTGTGGTTCACAGTGTGAACCACATTCAGCTTTGTCATCAGAGTGGGATTTTTATGCAGTCAAGGGTCACCACATTGTGGGGGCCCTGGGGGTGGTGCTGTGGTGTGTCTGTGTCTTGCTGTGTCAGTTGTTGTTCCTACGTGCCTGTGTGACATGTGTGTTTTGTGCTCCCTCTCATCTGACAATGCCTGCTTGCCCACATAGGGGATTTGGATCCATGAGTTACCTTAGTGTGGCAGTGTATGCACATCTGTATGATTGGTATTCAGCTCTCCTCATGTGTTGTGTGGTTACCTGGGGACACTGGCACCCCCCCTCACCTGCTGTGTATGATGACAGTGTTGGTCTGCCTGTTTGTGTTTGTGCATCTGCACCACTGCATTGGCATATCTTGGGTGTGCCATTGGCTGTATGTTGTTTGGTGTGTTTCCCCTGCTGTCCCTGGGACTCCTAGGTCATCGGTCAGCACAGTGATCATGGTTTGTGTGTCCCATTGCTGCCATGGTATGGTATCTGTTCACGTCACATCTGCTGTCTCCACAGGATATCTGCATTTGTGTGCCCATTGGTGCAAATATGTGGTTCTGCATTCTGATGGTCACTTCTGTCATTGTGTCATTGATGAATGTTGACGGTGTCAGCCCCCATGGGTGTTGTTTGTCTGCACATGGCCAAAGGAATGTCTCATTTGCACTGCAGTATTTGGCTCACCCAATTTATGTTGCAATGGGACACATACACTACTTTGCCACAGATGAGTTTTGCAGTTGAAGCTCTTTCTTTGTCAACACTTACCTTTTGGTCACTGTGATGATGGGGGTGTAGACCCCATTGCCACAATGGTCAAAATGTGCTTCAGCTATGGACCCCACGCTTCCCTTTTGGTCACTGTGATGATGGGGGTTTAGACCCCATTGCCACAATGGTCAAAATGTGCTTCAGCTATGGACCCCACACTTGCCTTTTGGTCACTGTGATGATGGGGGTTTAGACCCCATTGCCACAATGGTCAAAATGTGCTTCAGCTATGGACCCCACACTTGCCTTTTGGTCACTGTGATGATGGGGGTTTAGACCCCATTGCCACAATGGTCAAAATGTGCTTCAGCTATGGACCCCACACTTACCTTTTGGTCACTGTGATGATGGGGGTTTAGGCCCCATTGCCACAATGGTCATGGGCTGCTTGCATTGTGGGTGCCACACACATATATGTGTGGCACATGTGCTAGGGGGTCACATTGTATGTTCAAAGTCATGTTCGGTGTTGTAGGCATTTGACACAGCCTACACACGCTTGTCATGGTGGTGGGGGATGTCTTTATCTTGCATTCCCTAGGTTGTGGTGTGCTGGTTGTGTCATGCATTGTCCATCCTATGAGTGGGGGTGGTAGTAGTGGTAGGCATCCAGCCCCCCTGGGTGAGGGTGGTAGTCGTGGTAGGCATCCAGCCCCCCTGGGTGAGGGTGGTAGTAGTGGTAGGCATCCAGCCCCCCTGGCTAAGGGTGGTAGTAGTGGTAGGCATCCAGCCCCCCTGGCTAAGGGTGGTAGTAGTGGTAGGCATCCTGCCCCCCTGGGTGAGGGTGGTAGTGGTGGTAGGCATCCAGCCCCCTGGGTGAGGGTGGTAGTAGTGGTAGGCATCCAGCCCCCCTGGCTAAGGGTGGTAGTAGTGGTAGGCATCCAGCCCCCTGGCTAAGGGTGGTAGTAGTGGTAGGCATCCAGCCCCCTGGCTAAGGGTGGTAGTAGTGGTAGGCATCCAGCCCCCCTGGCTAAGGGTGGTAGTAGTGGTAGGCATCCAGCCCCCCTGGGTGAGGGTGGTAGTAGTGGTAGGCATCCAGCCCCCCTGGCTAAGGGTGGTAGTAGTGGTAGGCATCCAGCCCCCTGGCTAAGGGTAGTAGTAGTGATAGGCATCCAGCCCCCCTGGGTGAGGGTGGTAGTAGTGGTAGGCATCCAGCCCCCCTGGGTGAGGGTGGTAGTAGTGGTAGGCATCCTGCCCCCCTGGGTGAGGGTGGTAGTGGTGGTAGGCATCCAGCCCCCCTGGGTGAGGGTGCTAGTAGTGGTAGGCATCCAGCCCCCTGGCTAAGGGTGGTAGTAGTGGTAGGCATCCAGCCCCCTGGCTAAGGGTGGTAGTAGTGGTAGGCATCCAGCCCCCCTGGGTGAGGGTGGTAGTCGTGGTAGGCATCCAGCCCCCTGGGTGAGGGTGGTAGTAGTGGTAGGCATCCAGCCCCCTGGCTAAGGGTGGTAGTAGTGGTAGGCATCCAGCCCCCCTGGCTAAGGGTGGTAGTAGTGGTAGGCATCCTGCCCCCCTGGGTGAGGGTGGTAGTGGTGGTAGGCATCCAGCCCCCATGGGTGAGGGTGGTAGTAGTGGTAGGCATCCAGCCCCCCTGGCTAAGGGTGGTAGTAGTGGTAGGCATCCAGCCCCCCTGGCTAAGGGTGGTAGTAGTGGTAGGCATCCAGCCCCCCTGGCTAAGGGTGGTAGTAGTGGTAGGCATCCAGCCCCCCTGGCTAAGGGTTGTAGTAGTGGTAGGCATCCAGCCCCCTGGCTGAGGGTGGTAGTAGTGGTAGGCATCCAGCCCCCCTGGGTGAGGGTGGTAGTAGTGGTAGGCATCCAGCCCCCCTGGCTAAGGGTGGTAGTAGTGGTAGGCATCCAGCCCCCCTGGCTAAGGGTGGTAGTAGTGGTAGGCATCCAGCCCCCCTGGGTGAGGGTGGTAGTAGTGGTAGGCATCCAGCCCCCTGGGTGAGGGTGGTAGTAGTGGTAGGCATCCTGCCCCCCTGGGTGAGGGTGGTAGTGGTGGTAGGCATCCAGCCCCCTGGGTGAGGGTGCTAGTAGTGGTAGGCATCCAGCCCCCCTGGCTAAGGGTGGTAGTAGTGGTAGGCATCCAGCCCCCCTGGCTAAGGGTGGTAGTAGTGGTAGGCATCCTGCCCCCCTGGGTGAGGGTGGTAGTGGTGGTAGGCATCCAGCCCCCCTGGGTGAGGGTGGTAGTAGTGGTAGGCATCCAGCCCCCCTGGCTAAGGGTGGTAGTAGTGGTAGGCATCCAGCCCCCCTGGCTAAGGGTGGTAGTAGTGGTAGGCATCCAGCCCCCTGGGTGAGGGTGGTAGTAGTGGTAGGCATCCAGCCCCCCTGGGTGAGGGTGGTAGTAGTGGTAGGCATCCTGCCCCCTGGGTGAGGGTGGTAGTGGTGGTAGGCATCCAGCCCCCCTGGGTGAGGGTGCTAGTAGTGGTAGACATCCAGCCCCCTGGCTAAGGGTGGTAGTAGTGGTAGGCATCCAGCCCCCCTGGCTAAGGGTGGTAGTAGTGGTAGGCATCCTGCCCCCTGGGTGAGGGTGGTAGTGGTGGTAGGCATCCAGCCCCCCTGGGTGAGGGTGGTAGTAGTGGTAGGCATCCAGCCCCCTGGCTAAGGGTGGTAGTAGTGCTAGGCATCCAGCCCCCTGGCTAAGGGTGGTAGTAGTGGTAGGCATCCAGCCCCCTGGGTGAGGGTGGTAGTAGTGGTAGGCATCCAGCCCCCTGGCTAAGGGTGGTAGTAGTGGTAGGCATCCAGCCCCCCTGGCTAAGGTTGGTAGTAGTGGTAGGCATCCTGCCCCCCTGGGTGAGGGTGGTAGTGGTGGTAGGCATCCAGCCCCCCTGGGTGAGGGTGGTAGTAGTGGTAGGCATCCAGCCCCCTGGCTAAGGGTGGTAGTAGTGGTAGGCATCCAGCCCCCCTGGCTAAGGGTGGTAGTAGTGGTAGGCATCCAGCCCCCCTGGCTAAGGGTGGTAGTAGTGGTAGGCATCCAGCCCCCCTGGCTAAGGGTGGTAGTAGTGGTAGGCATCCAGCCCCCCTGGGTGAGGGTGGTAGTAGTGGTAGGCATCCAGCCCCCCTGGCTAAGGGTGGTAGTAGTGGTAGGCATCCAGCCCCCCTGGCTAAGGGTGGTAGTAGTGGTAGGCATCCAGCCCTCCCTGGCTAAGGGTGGTAGTAGTGGTAGGCATCCAGCCCCCCTGGGTAGGGGTGGTGGTGCGCATTCAGGCCCCTGTGTGCATATGTGGCATTGGTGATGGGCATCCCGCCCTATGGTGCTGCTGTTGCTGGTGTAAGTATATTCAGCATCCCCGTGTGTGTGTGTGATGTGTCGTGTACGTGTTGTATGTGTTTTGTGGTTGGTGTCTGGCTTACCTTCTGCGCCGTACGCGTCCGTGCCTGTTCCGGTAGTAAATGTAGAATATTGGTATGATCGGGACGAAGGGATTCATGGTTGGTTCGTGTCGTTCGTCCTTCTCATTGCTTGGCGTCGTCCTCGTCGCTTCGCCTCGTCCTCGTCGCTTCGCGTCGTCCTCGTCGGTGCCGTGTTCGTCTCGGAGCCGTGGATCGTGTTGTGGCGCGAATCGGAGCTTATGTGTGCCTCTCCCGGATGCTTTGACGTGCCGTGCGTAGCGACGGGTTCGGAGCGTAAGGAAAGCGCATCGTACTTGTCCGGCCGGACGGGGCTGCATTTTTCCTTCCGTGCGACTCGATTCGGCGTTTCCGGATTCGCCTCGGTCGGAGAACAGGACCTGGTTTGGGTGAGTACGGCTCGGCCGGATTTTTTGCTGTTGTGCGCATCGTACTTGCTCGTTCGGTGTACTGTACGGATCGGTCGGGAAACAGGCTTTCGCATGGCTTTTTTCCCGACCGAATGGTATTGGGTGCGCCTCCGACCGAGATCGGAATCGGCCCCAAAATAACAACTATATAACTTGAAAAACCGTATGTTTTGGGATTTTATGATGGTAAAACCATCAAAGGGGGGATTGATGGAGTGAGGTTTGTAAAATACATCCTCATGAAATTAAGTAACTCCATAATAATGTATTGACTGCATGAACTAATCAACTCCGGATACACACATTTGCACAGGGGGCAAACGCAATTTACATAATATACTAAACCATGTTGGCATGAGTACATATTAACTGTTTGCGCTTTGAAAAACTGTACTAATGCATGTTTATGCTGTGTTGTACATTGCACATTTTGCATGTTGTGCACAAATAATGAAAAGGTTGCTTTAAAATAATAGCTTTCGCTAGGATTTATTTAACACAGGGCATTAGTATGGTGGGAGGTATACATAATGGGTTTTATTTCATGAATTAATATTCTTTTGTGTTTGTTTATTTTAGTACGGGATTGGGCCTGCATGAAAATGGCCTCTCGTTCAAACCAGCATGTGGTTGACCTGGTCGGTATGAAGTGCCGGGAGGGGTTGCCTGCTCGCAGACTGCAGAGTGTACCAGATGATGCAATCCGTGTGAAGGCCATGATGACCTGTGTCTTATTGTTAATGTGCCAAGATGCGACAGCGACCGTGGGAACATCCATCACTACGTGCAAATCGAATGTGAAAGCGGATATCATAATGAATACTGTAACAAAATGTATAAATATGAATGCTAGTAGTATACGTATGTAATGGTCTTAAATCCTTCCTTTGTTAGAACCGGTATAGGATGGATTTGTGGTGAGAACTGGATGAGGCGACCCTAGTATGATTTATGACAACCAATCACAGACCGAGTTTCTACCGAATTTGCAACATTGTAAGATAGTGTATTAGGCAGAAAGGTATAATTGATATCCCAATTGGAGTGTGTCAGAGAGAAGAGAAAAGAGAACGCAGACCAGAACGCAGAGAGAAGAGCAGAGGAGAGGAGAGAAGAGCAGAGAAGAGCAGAGAGGAGCGGAGAAGAGATGAGACAGAGAAGAGGCAGTGTGGCGAGGTAGAGCGGTCCAGTATAGCAGTGCAGTCTGGTGTGGCAGAACGCACAGAGAAGATCTAAGACAGAGAGAGCAGAGTCAGAGTGCTTGGGAGGAGACTGCGACCGAGGAGGTAGATTAATTGGGAGATTAATTTTAGTTGTTAGTTTATAGCAAACTTTGCTGCATCTGTCCTGTTAACTTTGTCCTCCGAGCCTATCTCTGGGGACCTCTTGCCACCACCTCGGCCAAGGAAGTGCTTTTTCCTGTTTCTTTGGTGGGTATTGCCCTCCTTGATTGCTTCAGTTTGCAACTATATTTCTGCAAGTATTTATGCTGTACCTTGTTTTCCCCCATTCCTTTGCATGCTTTGATATCGATGCAAATGATTCATTTTGATTACATTGCTTGATAATTTGTTCTCTTATATGTAATCTTGTATGTGCACTGATAATCTAATCACGAGCAATAATAAGATAAAATCATTAACTGAAGAAATTACTTTGTGGTTATTTAGTTAAATGTTAAATTGTTTAGTTAATCATAGTCACCATCAACTCTTCAACTAATGGTCCATCGACCAGAAGAAGAAGAAGTTGAAATTACTAATAGTTAGAAATAGATACAAATGTTATTAATGTGAAGTATAGTATTTAATAAAAGTGACAAATTAAACCCCCCAAATCCAGCGCCAGTCCTCAGGGATCATTTATGGGTAATGTGTGATGAGCCCCGTTGTTTGATAAAGCAATTTATGCATGACGAGATTTCCTTTGGTCCCTGGCTCAGAAATTTAGGGGTTGCGCTGGATCATAGGCTAGTAAGCCAGTGTACAGAGCATTGTAGTAATCTAGTCAGGCATTCACAGTTGCTCCCAAAACCGGCACGTTACTGGAGATGGATAAAGGGGCAACAATGTGTACATGTAGTCTGTTGCAAGAAGCAGCTGCTTACTACCAAACTAATCAGTTGGTCAAAAGTCTTGTTGAAGCAAAGACCGCTCATAGGTTCTTGACCATCCCTGAGAGAATGATGTGCAGAAGAACCAAGGATGAGCTCTTTAAGCAGAATTATCTCTCTGCTCTGAAACTGCTAACCTCTTATTGCTATTAATATGCGGGCTGTTCTGGCTGCCCATATATTGTGGTGAGAAAGGTTAAAGATAAGGTCCTTAGAGAACCTCATGTATACATGAGACTCATCAGGCTTGGGCAAAGGAGATTGCTCATGTACACATGAAACAACATATGACAGAAATTAAAAAACTTATGTACAGCACAGGAAGGAAAAACCTTCTTAGATACAAGGGTCCCAACGTCACTCTTTGTGATGTCCCCATCAGGAATCAACTACATCAGGACAGTCTCTGAGGCTGTCATTTCTACTGAGACCTGCCTAGCCATCCTAATATTAATCTCTATAATCTCGAAGGCTGCAAAGATGTCCGACATCTGTAGATAAGCAGCCTACTTCTTCATCAGTCTTTATAAGGGCATCTTCCCATATGCCCAAGATGGCAGTTTAAGTCTCATGCCTAAGTCATAAACCAGACTATATAGGAGACAGGAATTTATAGGCTTCCAATAATTCTTGTAGTTCTAGACTAGCAACAATCTGTAACACCTAGGTCAACTCCAGGAGACAGGCCTAGAGTTGTCCAACACAGTAGGGTCTAGCTCAGGACATTTTAAACGGGAGGTTATTATTTCCTTCTTGAACCGTAATTGAATAATGCTGTTCTGAATGAATAAATAAATGGTTTTATGATTTTACACATAAAGGAAACTAAAAAGGACAATGTTACAACAACGAATCTGGAGATGGTCCTCTAAATGATCTGTAGGGTTATGAGAATACAGTAGATATTCAACAGATTCCACTGAGACAGGTGAAAGCAAAAAGACAAAGTGGAGCTTAAGTGAAGGATTTTAACTTCTTAGGGGAGGAGACAAGGGGAAAAGTGCTTAGCAGTCATGATCATCCCCACCCTGTTTTGTCAATTACATACATGAAATATTGATTGAACTGCTCCCATAAAGTCTGAGAAGGAAAAATGTTAATTCTCAAAAAAGTGGTATCCAGTGCTGAGAAGATTATTTATAGTACATTACGGTATGAGTCTCCTGACATATATATAGGATGTTCTAACCAAAGGTTTTTTTGCTGTCTGATGATTTGTGTTATTTATTAGTGTCTAGTAGAGAGACTTGTCCTGTCTCTGGTGTTTTCGCTATTCCTATTTGAATCTCCTGTTGGTCTAGGTCAGACATTTGAATTACAAACAAAGTAAGAGAGCTTTCAAAAGTATCATGATAAGTGTTCATTAGGGAAATGCAGATTCAGACCAGACGATTGTCTAACATGGAGTCATAATTCACAGCAGGTAAGATCTTTTTAACAGGAGTTTGTTAAGGTTGACTCTCAGATATGTACAGTATCATTTAAGAAAAGATCATATCAAATGACTGGGTGACCTTTGTACTATCTGTGTTTTTGATAAGTATAGCATCTTCACTCTGGGCCAAATAATGAGTGGATACATTAGAATAAAAAGGAACTCTAGCTCTGCAAGATTAGAGAAAATATGATGTCCAAGTTCCACGCAGCTTCTATGTTACATTATAGGTTACACATTAAGAATCATCCCCAATTGTGCCAGGTGAATAAAGTTAAAATGCCTTTTATTGTGATAAATATTTAGAGTACTCTACCGAAATAGCTGTTTGAACTCAAGAATTTAAAACAATGAGTACACTCAGAGTTAAGGATATTAGATGAGGTGTAGAAATCAATTAAAGGGTATCACAAGTTTCAAACCTTCTTAGAACTTAGTTGTTGTCCTTTCAGAAGAGTCAATGGCCCTCAGTCACAGATTTTCTGTCCTCATGATGATCAGAAGGCATTGGCCGATTTCACTTTACCACCTGAGTAAATTTTAGGAATGGGAATAAGAGAAAAATGAAGAAGAAAAATGTTTTCCAATACTTTAGGAGTCCTTTGGATTCCCTTATTAGAAATCTGTACTGTTGGGATGGACTAGGGTGTCCTTGTGAAGGAAGAGAGAGAAACATTTTGAAGAGTAACTTTGTGACTATAGTCTTTTGATGATGGTGTTCCTATTAAGGTGTGCCCAAAATTGAGTCATTTGAAAGGCTCATCATTGACAGGAGAAGGGACCTGACTAGACATTCATCTTGTTCTCCCACATGTAATATTTGAATTCCCCATCTGTACAATATTTCTTGTGTCTATACAATTAGAGTGGGGTAAGGAAAACCTTTTTAATTAGAGGCCATTTACAGAGTGCTGATATTCTAATACTTTACTTGTTTAAGCCCTTCAATCGGATCTGCTTTAAACTCAAGTATACTGACAATTCAGATTGTCCTTTTACAAATGATTGTTCATTGGCAATAATCAGCATTCTTTCTCAGCTGGTGATATGGAGTATCTTAATTTATCACATGCTTTGGACATGCCTTTACCACTGTGCCTTAATCTTGAGATTGATTGGTAAAATATAGGAGTACAGTTCCAATCCTATAAACTAACCACTGCTAATAAACTTTGGGAACACAAAGGTTGATGGTGACTGTGGCTTAAATTCAGGAGAATTTTGAGGTAACTGTACTTGAGGAACTACACCGACAAGACAAAAATTGTGACCTTAGGGAAGATCACTTCACCATGGGACTCCAGCTAGGACCAGCACCCACTCCCACCACCCATGGCAAGAACCTCATGCTTCATACCATGAAGATGCTGAGGAAGATTTTCAAATGTCTCCCAATCAGCAACCGGAAAACTGTTGCTCACTCTCTGGTCACAAGCAAGGTGGACGAAAGGAATGCCCTCTATAATGGGATCAACAAACATCTCAGTGGCCAGAATCAATCTTAACCTTCCAAACTGCACTAACATGACACAATACCGGAAGAAGCTCCACTGGCTCCTGATACACAAACAAGCACAATTCGAACTACTCACCTACTTTCAAGGCACTATATAACATTTGCTCAGCATACTTCAACAAACACATCTGCTTTCACAAACTTCACAGACACCTCCGGTCTTTCAGACTTCGACTTACACACATCTTAGTCATACAGAAAACCTGACCAGGCAGTCAAGCCATCTTCTACATCGCACCTAACGATTGGAACGATTTGCCACTACACATGACTTAAGGGCTTGCTCCTTCTTTAATACCGTAAGAAGCTGAAGACCTGGCTTTATGAGAAGTTCCACTGGTCCCCAGGTTTGGCTAGACTCATACCTGCTTAGCAATAGAATACGCTTCCAGGAGATAGTGCGCTCTACAAATCTGCATACCATAACAATAACAGCCCAATATTGATTTGCAAAGAAGCACTCAAGTTAATAACACATATACTCCTTCACATCCTGATATGGTGAATGGCAAAATATTGTTTCAAAATTATTGCGGTGCATTAATATTGTGCACAAGTATTGTTAAGTTAAAAATATTGTGGGCTCAAATTTAGAAGGTAAAACATATCAATTCTTTAGGTATACAAGATTGTTATAATAGATTTTTAGTTAAATTTATATATAGTAGTTATACTATTTTTAGCTATTAATATTATTATAATAATTGTCTTATATTTTAAATTATAGTTTGTAAGATTTAATGTGTAATTAATTTTTATTTACATTTGATTAGTAATGTTTAATTTAGTAGCAGGTTTTGGGGTTTGTAGGAGAATAGAGTGGGAAGTTTTTTTAAATTACATATTATTGTTTTTTATTTTCAACCAACGTTTTATGTTAAAAAATGTAATCTTTAGTTCATTAATTGCCCAAAAATATAAATTATTTAATTAAATAATTAATTTTTGTAATAAGTTTTGTATAGGTTTTATTTTTTTAACTAGCTTGTAATCTTTGAACTAATTTTAATTTAGTTGCTGGTTTGTGGGTAGGCATTAGGAATGATAGTTATTTTTAAAATAAATTATTGTTTTTATTTTTTATACTAATAAAGTCATTCATTGGCAATTAAATATGCTGATTATTTAATTGGTTAATTGAATATTTTGTGATTTTAATGTGTAAATTAAATTTTCTACAGTTTCATTCCTAATTTATAATTTACTAGTGAGTTGTTAGGTTTATTGATGATTAAGGTGGAAAACTTTTGAAGATATAGATTATTGTTTTTTAATTTATTCTGAGATTTTAGACTAAAAGATTAGCTGGTAATCAGTTATCTAAATTATTTAATTGATTATTTGTTATGTCAATTATTAGATATATTGTATGTAGTTAATTTGCTGATAAGTGTATTCATGTTACATTTTTTATAAAGGATTATATATTTATTATTTGTTTTAATTTTATTTGTTTTATTTAATAAATAAATAATGTCCAGTTTTTTTTGGGTGGACAATTTTTATTGATTTCAGATTCAAAAGCGGTCACATCGTTGTCCGTATTCATAGTGCAACAGCAATACATTACATTTGGAGTATAGCAAAGACAGCAGAGCCACAGTGGAACCAGCAGAGAAAATGAACGGCCATAATGCAGGTACAGTTATAGTGGCGGACCCATCCCAGAATGATCCCACTATTTACCGAAGATCCAGGCATGCTTGGTAGGGCATCGCCTGGCTCCATACACCAGCCTCTCCTGTTGGGCAGACCAGTCTACTCCACTATACCACAGCAGATGGTGGATTCGGGAGATCTCTATAAAAGAGCTATAACTAACTGGGCCACCATGGTAGCTGTCCCTAGAAGTGCTTGGTCAGCCCTCGAGCCGTCAAAATGCCCTAAAGCAGCATCTGTTGTGGAAGATCCACTTCTCATGCAAGTACCACTGATAGTTCTGCAACTACAGCCATCCAGTACTGTGTTACCACAGGGCAGGTCCAAACCATGTGGTAGAAGTCTGCAGGAGTTTGTGAGCAGCGCAAACATGCAGACTGGAAAGTAGACCCACCTTATACAGTCAGTCAAGAGTGAGATGAGCACAGTGCAGGTCTTATGTTTGCACCAACCGAAGTCTGGAAGAGATTGTGATGACCAGGGTTCCATTACTACATCGCGCCAATCCTCATTCTTCAACTATCCCAGCCAGCCCTCTCACCGGGTCCAATGGTGTTCCAATGTAGCGGGGCATTGATAAACAGTGTGCAGTATATCTGTTAGACACCATCCTCCCCTAATGCTCCCATCAGGGTCTTAGCCTCCAAGGGGCTAAATTCAGGGAGAAGCATGCATGGTGATATGTGAGTACTCAGTGTGTGTCAAAGTTATAGATACTTGTTAAATTGTTTAGAGGATCATGTATATGTGGTTTGGAGCTCCTGACAGGAGTATAGTACCTGACCAGATATCACCCAGTTGTGAGATGCCTATGGCATCCCAACAGGTGAAGCCCTCCAGTGCTGCTGCTACCCCCAGCCATGTACCTTGCCACAGGGGGGTCTGTTGGGTGAGCTTGGAGTTCCACCCAGCGTAGCAAAGTGAAGCCCACCACCCAAGAATGATCGTTCAAGTCACCTCCAGCATGGCAGTAACATGGCCATGATACGGGGAAACCCCAGTGAGTCAGTTCCACCCTATGTGTGGGGTTGGACCATCCCCCATTGAACCAATCATTTATCACAAGAAGTTGCGATGCAAGTTAATAAAGATTAAGGTTGGCAACACTGAGGCCACCATCATATGGAAGCTGCTGACAGTTTGCAAAGGCCAGACGTGGCCTAGAGTTAGGGCAGAGAAAGAAGACCGCCACTGATTTCCATTTTGCGAAACCAATGGTGGGGTATCACTTGTGGAAAGTTCTGAAAGAGATATAAAAATCTTGGCAACACCATCATTTTATAGAGGGCTATCCTGCCCATCACATTAAGTTGGAGGGATTGCCACTTCTTCAGATCTACGGGTCAGCACGGTAAGGTTAGGGGGCCAAGTCAGCGCGGCATGTAGCGCCACTTGTGTGCCTGGATAGTGAATGCTCAGCTGACTTATAGGTATGCTAGTCGGCCAGTCAGCACAGCTCTGTGATGGTGACAGCGGCACCAGTATCGATTTGGCGGGGTTAATGTGTAATCCAGATTAAGCCTGGGCGTAGTTCGCGAAGTAGCGCTACGCGAAGCTACGCAAAGTGCAGTTCGCACTACGCGAGCTACGCGTAGTGCTACGCGAACTGCGTAGTGCACTGTTCGCAATGATTGCACAGTGCCGGATGCTTGTCCGCACTGTGCAATCATTGAAAACGGCATCTTGCACAGTGCGAGCTGTCCTTTACTGCCGCTCGAGTAGATTTTTACTCGAGCGGCAGCTTTCAACGCGGACTGGTAGTTTCTCATTGCGAGCGGTCGCGAGCAAACGCGACCACTCGCAATGAGAAACCTGACCTCCCGCGTTGAGAATCTCGCCGGAGGTTTATTTTCCACGCTTGCGATCGGCAACTTGATGTTGCTGATCGCGAACGAGAAAAAGTCTCGCCGGGATGTCATTTTGCTTGCTCGCGGTCGCCAACTTGACGTTGAGGACCGCGAGCAAGCAAAAAATGACCGCTGCACAACGCTACGCTACGCTACGCTACACGTGTTTGCACTGTGCTACGTGCAATTCGCGTTGTGCGAAGTAGCGCAAACTACGCAAACTACGCGAGCGTAGCGTAGTGCTTTGCCCAGGGTTAATCCAGATGCCTCGGCAAAGAGCCGGAGGAGCTGGAGACAGCGAGGGATGGTCATTTCAGGGTTGGAAGGGAACAGGAGGACATCATTCTAATAGAGAACAATATGGTCCTCGTGTTCCGTATCTCATTCCCAGTCCCACACCTGCAAATCACAACGAAGGAGCCATGCAAGGAGCTCGATGACCAGGGCAAAGTTAAGGGTGCATAAGGGATAGCCCTGCCTAGTCCCGCAACATATTGGGAACTCAACAGAGACCACCCCATTAATCTGTACCCATGAAGTGGGGTTAGAGTAATACACCCAAACAAAGCTACAGAAGCGGGGACCAATCCCGCCAACTGCAAGATCCAGGAAAAGTAACCCCAGTTCACTGTATCAAATGCTTTCTCAAAGTCTATGAAGAGCAGAGCTAGCTGGAGCGTAAGCAAGTGGCAATGGGCGAGGGCTACATGAAGTAGTCTAAGACAATGTTTTGTTCCTCTGTCAGGCATAAACCTCGTTGGTCCAGCTGTATAAGAGTTTGGAGACCTCCTTTGAGACGTGAGGCCAGGATTGTCTCAAAAACCTTGATCTCCCCATTGATTAAGGATAAGCTGCACAGGAGGTGGCCAGTGGGAGCATTTTTAGAAGGACGACAATAGTGACCATGTTGATTTCTCTCTGGAAGGAACCCATCTCAACTGCCTTCTTATGTAGCTCAAGCAAGTAGGGGGCAAGAACCTCTCTATATTTGGAATAAAACTCGGTAGGGTACCCATAGGGGCCGGGGGTCTTCCCGGATGCCAAGGCTGAGAAAGCGGTTCCAACCTCCTCAATTGTTAGGGGCTGGTCAACGGCTAGTCTCTCTGCTCACAACAGCTGAGGAAGGAGTACATCATCTAGAAAGGGGGAGTCAACTTCAGTCGGCAGTTACGGAACTGCAACGTAGAGGTGGCTATAGCATGTGGTAAATGTCTGGGCAATGGAGTGGGTAGAGCACTAGGCGTTACCCTCACTGTTCAGTATCTCAGTATCACCCGACCAGCCTAAGGCTATGTAGCCATTCAGCACAACAATTTACCAATCTTGTCTCCTCAGCCATATACGCTCGCCGTGGAGGCAGGCTAATCAGTTTTGCAGCTTCAAGTGACATGAGGTGGATCCCTGAATAGGTCAGTTTTATCTGTTGGAATGTCTCGACTTGGTGATCCACAGGGAGCTGTGCCTCCAGCCAGAGGGCACGAGCCTCCAACTGAGTTATCTGTTGGTGTTTAGCTTTTTTCCTCCCCTTAAGTATGCTCTTGGCATGGCCTTGAATTGTGGCCTTATAGGCCACCCACAGAGTGGTAGCAGAATGCACCGTTCCACTGTTAGTTTAGAAATATGCCCGTACTTCATCTTCTAGTGTATGAGTGTATGTCTTATCCTGCAGATGCCAGGTATTAAGCCTTCACATGGGGCGTGGGGCTTGATCCGCTGCACCTAAGTGCAGGAGGACAGGGACATGATCAGAGATGCCCCACGACAGTCAGTGATGGGCATAAAGATAAGATCAATGCACGCATGAGAGCGATGTGCTGCTGATGTGTGTGGATATTGGTGTTGCCTGGGGTTCCAAAGTCTACAGGTGTCACATAAGTCTAGGGCGGTCGCCCAGTTCGAGAGGTGTCGAGCGCCGGCACAGCGGTGCATAGAAGAGTCACCAGTTGAGTCCATCTCTGGGTCAGAGACCACATTAAAGTCACCACCCACACTGTAAGACCCCGAGGGAGTGTTATCAATGTTTTATTTTTTTATTTAGTTTATGTTAATTTTGTTGGTGTTTTGAGTATCAGGGAGGAAAGAGTATTTATTTTTAATGACTTTTGGTTTGTAGTTGTTAAAATATTTTTGTATTTTTTAATTACATTAAATTTTATGAATTATAATATATGTATGATTTTAAATATGTTTTCATCTTTTAAGTTATGTATACAAATGTTTTTCGTAAAAATGAATTGAAATAGTATATATAACCCTTCCCCCATCACAGTCCACCAGTTTCCCAATTGTTGCTTAGATTGGAGTGAGACGCATAAATCTAACCTTTTCAAATCCCAACACTTTATCAAATGTTGCTTAAATTAAAGTTGAAATAGTAAATCTAACCCTTTCAAAATTGAACACTTTACCTGATTTAAGTTATGGTGGAATGAAAATAGTAAAATCCCCCTCCCCCAAAGTCCATTGAATTCCTTACTATAGTTTATAGTGGAGTGGGAATAGTAATAGTAACTCTAATCACTCCAAAATGTCCTTGCTTTTGGTAATGTTTGAGTGGGAATTGTAACTTTAACCCCTCCAAACTCCTTCACTTTCACTACTGTTGCTTAAATTGCTGTTAAAATACGCATGATATATGTTTTTGTTAATATGTTTGTTCATTTTTATTTGTAAATATAATTTATTTATTTTAAAATTGTTCAAATATTACTTTTATATTTTTATAGTGTATATATGTGTGTATATATATTGTCAACTGTTTACCGACGCAACAAACACCCAACTCTGCACTCCAAATAGCGGGCAGGAACAATTTATTTATATTCTTCATGCAATCGTGATGGCAATGCTCAATCCCAATGCATTTCGCCCTCACATGGTCTTGTTCACATGATGTTTGCAGCAAGTTTTTTCTCCATGTTTATTGCAAACTTGTAGGGATGTCACTACCACTCCCCTCTCAGAGGATGAATAGGAATTGTAGTTCATCCTACCCATGCAAGAATAAACTGCTAATGTGCTTGTTGTGACAACTTTAACAACATAAGTACATAAAAACATACGAAACCTAATTGTCAAAGATCCTTGTTTATATTAAATTACATTAAATGTACTACTTTCCTAGTTCAATAATTCCATAATTCATGGCAAAAACTGAAGCACAAATGTTAGGAACACAGGGCAGTTCCACAATATACACTATAGTGTGCAATACACTGGCTATTTCTTTCAAAAGTTCCATATACATGTATCTGGATACAGATCCCAAAGTTTTCTTTCCTCAAATAATCAAATTGTCATAATCTTACATTGGTTTTCCTCATAGCAACACTACATGTAACCAATTAACCACAAGATTGCTTGATTTCATTTATAAGGTTCTTCATTTTCAAGTCAGTAATCCAATTTCTTCAATAAACAGAAGTACAGCCTATGATATTTACCATGTTTTTTATGCATTACAAGCATATAGTTAACCATCTCTTGGCATTCAGACTGTCCTAATTTTAAAATGAGTGTTACTCCAAATATTGATATGGTGAACATTCATCATGGAATCATTTATTTTTCTGCCCTTTTTCATTTGTTCAATTGCCCAATCTATCTAGTTATCAATAAAACAGATTACTATTGAGCCATGCTGTTTTGCATTACAGGCACATGAGTTCAACATTTACTGGACATGATGCATCTTCAACCAAGATACATTTTTAACTGCTCATCCTGATTAAGACTTCACGCTGGACATGGTTCTGAGTTTCAAAATATATTTGAATTCCAGCTGGTGAAATTTGAGTTCCTGATTGCCTCCTCTTGGCAATTTCGAAATACGATCAATTTCATAAAATCTGATGGTTTGCCAGTTGCTGTTGTGCTTGCTCTCAATATGTTTGGCCATGGCATAACTCCTAACCTGGTTATTAATTGGCCATATGTGTTCCAGGACCTTTTTTTTTAGCTAGCAAGTTGTACTCCCCACATACTTAACATACATCATACAAATAATAAAAAAGTGGCACAGAAAAAACTGGCAGGTCTACTCCCTACTTCAAGTCAACAACCACAGAGAATGGGATAAAGGTCAGAAACAAAATGTATGACCCCCCACCTTACAAGAATTCTCCCTGTGGCCTAAGCCTCCATATCCAAACACAAATATATTATACATTTAAAAAAATATATTTTATTGTAAAAAAACAGGCAGGAAATGCTTTAATCATGCTTCCCAGTTAGTATTCTCTTGAGAAAGGCTCATTCAGTTCTGCCTAAACACACAGAAGAATGTATAATGGACCTGGTCATTGGCATAACTACAAGAGGGCCAGATTGAAACTGCAAGAAAAAGAAGCAGACACTGCACCTTGCACACATATTATTTTTCCAACTACTTTCCACCGCAAAGCAGCTTTGTTTTGCTTAACATGTTTCAATCTGTATATCTTTAAGTTTCAGAAACCTTTACAAAACACTTACACTCACTAGATGATGTCATCACTGATGTCATTTGAGATGTCATCAGTGATGTCATCAGTGATATCACTGACCATGTCATGAGTGATGTAATATGTGAGGTCATAAGCAGAGCATTGCAAGGGTGTAAGTTAGTGTTAGCTCAGGTATCTATAACTGCTGAATTTCTATGGGTTGGTGCATGTGAAATCTGGGCCTAACTATAATGTGCCTGTAACCTTTGTTTTTTTCAGTGAATTTCTAAAGTTTTTTAATGTTATCTCCAAACTATAACACCCATGTAACCTTTGTTTTCTTTAGTGAATTTCTAAGATTTCTTTAAAGTTTATTTCCTAACTATAACCTGTAACCTTTGGGAGTGGGTTTGTGAGTGACTGTATAGGTTGGTGAGTGGGTGTGTGAGTGGCTGTATGGGTCTGCGAGTGGGTGTGTGAGTGGCTGTATGGGTCTGTGAGTGGGTGTGTGAGTAGCTGTATAGGTTAGTGACTGGGTGTGTGGCAATATAGGTCTTTTAGTGGGTGTTTGGGTGTTTGAATATCTGTATGGTTGTATGAGTGGGTGTGTGAGTAGTTTTGAAGGTGTGTGAGTGGATTTGAGAGCCAGTGGGTGAGTGGCTGTATGGGTCTGTGAGTGAGTGCATGGGTAGCTGTGTAGATGTGTGTGTGGGTTTGTGAGTTGCTGTATCGCTCAATGAGTGGGTGTGTGATTGGCTGTATGAGTGTGTGAGTGGCTACATGGATCTGTAAGTGGGTGTGAGTAGGTCTGTAAGCGGGTGTTAGAGTGCCTGCGTGGATCTGTGAGTAAGTGTTTGAGTGTTTATGTGGGACTGTGACTGGGTGTAGGAGTGTCTGTGTGGGTCTGCAAGTGGGTGTGAGAGTGTGTGAGTAGGTCTGTGAGTGAGTGTGAAAGTGCCTGCATGGGTTTGTAAGTGGCTGTGAGAGCACCTGTTTGGGTCTGTGTTTGAGTTTTTGAGTGTCTGTGTGGGACTGTGACTGGGTGCTTGAGTGTCTTTGTGGGTTTGTGAATGGGTGTGTGTGTATATATATATATATATATATATATATATTCTAATTTGCAGCAGGATCCACAGATCCGTTGCAGATGTGCATGGGGGCCACTCAGAGCCCCACGGTGGATCTACGGATCTCCCATGTGGCCAAAAAACATTTGTACGGTAATTCTTGCCCCTCATACCTACTTTTGACACCTACATAACACACACATGGGGTCAGGTAACCTCTACTCTGACCCCTTCATATAAATTACAGCCTACATTTCAGTCCCAGGGACTGTTTCTCAAACATAAAATGGTGACTACATCATTTTTATCTGGTTGCAGACAGTGAATCAGGGCCTCGCTGGTGGCGTGTGACTTCCCAGATCCACTGCGGTAAAGCTGGGGAGGGTAAGCATCCCTAGATATACAAATTTTATTTTCCTTTAATATCTCAAAAAATACTGAATGGATTTACACAAGATAACTAAAAGGGCTTTTTCTGAACCAAGAGCTACCTTTTTGGCAAACTTGGTGTAAGCGGTTCAGGCTGTAGTTGTGTTAAAATTTCCCATGGGAAATTGCATGGGGAAAAAGCATTTTGGGATCTCCCATTTTCTTGGCCCCCACTTCACGAATCACAGCAGCTGACGTCATTGAGGGATTCCCAAAGCGCTGGAAGCCATTTGCTTCCAGTGCATTGGTGAAACAGGAGGTGAGTTTCTCCTCCGGGCGGGTGGGGGGTACTTTGTAAAAGGCATCAGAGGAAAGGAAGGGTTTTCCTTTCCTCGGATGTCTTTTAAAAAAGCATGCCTGCTGCACGATTGCGCCTGGGGCGCGATCGTTCAGCAGGAATGCCCGCTTTTTTTTTAAAGGGCCATTTTGTTTTGGGGAGCGGCCCCTTGGGTAAGGGTCGCTCCCCTTGGGGGAGCAATGTTTGGACTTTGTTCTGCCCCCCTTGGGGGAGGGGGCATATTGGTGGCGCATTTAATTATTTTTATGCATAGGTGCCCACTGGGCCACCAGGGATTTTTTTTTTTATTTAAATGGCAAATTTAGTTTCGGGGAGCGGCCCTTGGGCAAGGGTCGCTCCCCTTGGGGGGAAAATTTATTTTCTTTGTTCTGCCCCTCTTGGGGGGGGGCAGATCAATTTAAACAAATAAATTGAATGTGTATTTATATGTGCCCACTAGGCCACCAGGGATGTGTTTTTTTGTAAATGCCCATTTTGTTTTGGGGAGTGGCCCTACTTTGTTCTGCCCCCTTTAAAAAAGTTATATTTATGTATAGGTGCCCACTGGGCCACCAGGGATTTTTTTAATGTCCTTTTTGTGTTTTGGGGAGCGGCCCCTTAGGCAAGGGTCGCTCCCCTATTTGGGGGCAATATATTTTGGCTGTGTCTGCCCCCCTAGGGGGCAGATCACGCCATTATTTTTAAATTAAAGTGGCCCACTAGACCACCAGGGATACATTTATGGGCAGTGGCCCCTTGGGCAAGGGTCGCCCCCTTGGGGGCATTGTTTTTGGCTGTCTGCCCCCTGGGGGGGCAGATCTCACCATATTTATTTATTTAGTGGCCCACTAGACCACCAGGGATTATTTTGTGGGGAGTAGCCCCTTGGGCAAGGGTCACTCTCCTGGGGGCAATGTTTTTGGCTGTCTGCGTCCTCTAGGGGGCAGATCTCGCCATTTTTTATGTAGTTGCCCACTAGACCACCAGGGATTAATTTGTGGGGAGTGGCCCCTTGGGCAAGGGTCGCTCCCCTTGGGGGCAATGTTTTTGGCTGTCTGTTCCCTCTAGGGGGCAGATCTCGCCATTTTTTATTTAGTGGCCCACTAGACCACCAGGGATTAATTTGTGGGGAGTGGCCCCTTGGGAAAGGGTCGCTCCCCTTTGGGGAGCATTAATTTGGCCGTTGGGGGGCAGATCGGCGGATTTGTTTTTATATGGCACTAGGCCACCAGGGATTGTTTTTTGTTATGTTTGGGAGCGGCCCCTTGGGCCAGGGTCGCTCCCCTTTATGGGAGAATGATTGGGGCCACTTCTGCCCTCTTTGGGTGGCAGATCAGCAGTATGTTTTTATGCCCATCTCAGAAGCCACTTGACACCAGGGTTTTTTTTAATTTTGGTGTTGGGGAGTGGCCTCTTGGGCAAGGGTTGCTCCCCTTTTACGGGGGTGAATATTTTATTTATACTGTTAGGCCCACCTACCCCTTAGCTTGGTTGGTGGATTGTGTGTAGACTGGTGCATTATTTGCATATGTGATTGTAATGTTTTTTTCTCCTTTTTATTCTAGTGTTACGCTTTTGATTCTTGTTTGCGGTTTCGGCAGTGGTTGTTCTGCAGTTTTGCTTAATTGCATTTATTTGGTAAGAAAAACATTTTTATTGTGTTTACTCCAAATGAGTATTATTGTCATGCATGAATGATTTTTTTTGTAAGTGGTGTCATAATGGCAGCATATTTGTTAGTGTTCTGAGCATGAAATTCTTTGTGATGTGTTTTGCATTGTCTTATGTGTAATTTTCTTTTCTTTTTTAGTGGGATATTCTTGACCCTTACTGTGTCTGTGCAGAGTAGGTGGTGGTGAGTCTAGCTGCTTCTGGCAAGTGAGTGGTATAGTGTTGGAGTATATAGGTCTTTGTGCTAAAGCTACTTTTTGTTTATTTCTGTTTTTTACAAAGGGTTTGTTATTGTTGACTTATTTGACAAGTTACCTTTATTAGTAAGCCTTATGGCTAGCCGTAGAATGACTGCTCAGCAGGTGGTTGGTATGCTTCTTGAATCTTCCTCTTAGCAGGATTATGAGACTGACAGTGCGTCTGAGGGAGAGGAGGGAAGGGAAGATTCAGGCAGTGAGTTTTCTCTCCACATGGAATCATCGGATGATGAAGCTACTCTCAGTGCGGATGAAGTGGCTGTTTTGGAGGAGGACACTGCTGTGCCAATGGTGCAAGAGAAATCCTGATTGCAGCCTGGGGCTTTAAGGCTTCCCATTGGAAGTGCTGGACTCTGGGTTGATCCAAACATGGTGCAGCCGGTGTTGCCTGCATTTAGTGGTGATGCAGGGTGTAGAGTGGATTGTGAATTTTTTTTGCCTATACAGTTTTTTCAGTTGTTTATGGATGATGTATTTTTGGGTGAGATTGTTGAGCAGACTAATTTGTATGCTGAACAGTTTTTGAGGGACAACAGTGCCAGACTTAGGCCCTACTCTAGAGCTACCCGGTGGACTCCCACAAATCTGGAAGAGATGAAAATGTTTTTGGGTTTGACTTTATTGATGGGCTTGATAAGGAAGCTGTCCATGGCTTCATATTGGTCTACCAGTCCCTTGATGGCAACGGCCATATTTCCTGCAATTATTACTCGTGATCGGTATTTACTTTTGCTTCGGATGCTGCATTTTGTTGATAATGGTTTGGCGTTGCCACGAGATCACCCTGACTATGACCGTCTTTTTAGGATTCGGCCTGTTCTTGATCACTTTGTAGATCGATTTTCAGAGATCTATACTCCAGGGAAAGAAATATCTATTGATGAGTCTTTGGTCCTGTTCAAGGGCCGTTTGGTTTTTAGGCAGTACATTCCTAGCAAGAGGGCACGTTATGGAATTAAGCTGTATATGTTGTCTGAGAGTAGGACAGGATATGTTTTTAATTTCCGTGTGTACACTGGTAGGGATTCCACTATTGACCCCCTGGTTGTCAGTCCACTTTTGGAGTCTCAGAGAAAATTGTGTGAGATCTTGCTAGAGGACTGTTTAACAGAGGCCACCATTTGTACCTTGATAACTTTTACACTGCTGTGCAATTGTTTAAGGAATTGTTCAAAGTGGGCACTTTTGCTTGTGGCACAATCCGCTCTAACCGTAAAGGTTATCCAAAAGAGCTTGTTTGCAAAATTACTTCAGAAGGGACAGTGCAGTTCCTTGCGTAGTGATGAACTACTAGCTGTGAAATTTGTGGACAGGAGGGATGTGTACATGCTGACTACCATTCATGATGAGAGTACTTCACCTGTGGCTGTTTGGGGTCAGATTGCTGAAGTGCGCAAACCTGTGTGCATTTTAGACTACAATAAGCACATGGGTGGTGTTGATAGAGTAGATCATAGGTTGGAACCTTACACTGCTATTCGTAAGGCTTACATTTGGTATAAGAAGTTGGCCATCCATCTCTTCAATTTAGCAACTTTCAATGCTTTTGTTGTGTTCAAGGAGTGTTCTCCTGCGTCAAAGTTGACTTTTGTTCAGTTTCAGGAGTCTGTGATAGGCAGCCTTGTTGTTGTGGAACAGGCAAGTGTTCCTAGAGTTGGAGTGGTGGAGGATGTGACTAGATTGAAAGATCGCCACTTTCCTGATTTAATTCCTCCCACGTCCAAAAAAAACGATCCCTGTAAGAGATGTAGAGTCTGCTTGCGAAGAGGTGTGCGGAAGGAGAGTCGTATGCACTGTGCCGATTGTCCTTCTAATCCTGGGCTGTGTGTGCCCACATGTTTCAGATACTGCCTGGTCTGTATGGTTTTATATAATTGTTCAGTTTAACGTTTGGCAATAGAATGATGTCTTTAGTTACTGCTGTGGTTTTTGTAGTTATAGTTCTGTATTTAATTGCAATTTGTTTGTGTTTTCTTTCTTGTTTAAAAAAAAATGTTATGATGGTGTGCGTGGAGTGGCGCTTGGCTGGTGGTGTGCGTGGACTGGAGCTTGGCTGGCGGTGTGCGTGGACTGGCGCTTGGCTGGTGGTGTGAGTGGACTGGAGCTTGGCTGGCGGTGAGTGGACTGGCGCTTGGCTGGCGGTGTGTGTGGATTGGCGCTTGGCTGGCAGTGTGCGTGGATTGGAGCTTGGCTGGCGGTGTACGTGGACTGGCGCTTGGCTGGCGGTGAGTGGACTGGAGCTTGGCTGGCGGTGAGTGGACTGGCGCTTGGCTAGCAGTGTGCGTGGACGGGCGCTTGGCTGGCGGTGTGTGAGTAGTGACTTGCTGCTGGTCACTACACACACTGCTAGCTAAATGCCACTCCACGCAATCCGTGAGCTGATGTGGTTGCTGTGTCAGGAATGTGGGCGTGTGAAAGTGATGGGCCCTTGAATGGCGCTGTCTGCTGGTGTGAGTGTTGTAATGTGCTGGGCCCGCAGCTTGCTGTGTGAATGGTTTTGTATGTGTCACACGTATGAAAGGTGTATGAATGGCCTGTAAAGTGGTTGGTGCCTTGTCGTGGCTTTACAGCTCACGAGCTGTGAGTCAATGGTTCAGTCTCTCGAGCTTTCAATTATTAACAGTGCATTTCATTTTTGTGAAATCTCTGGTTAATACAACTGTATATACTGAACCATCACTCATCCTCGTGCCAAATCCAACCAGTTTGTCTGTGTGCTTGAAGAATAGGTCGTTGTGCAGAAATATTTGTCTTTTCTGTCTTTCTCAAGCAGGGTGTACCTTGTCCCTTTTTGTGAATGTTGTAATGTGTTGGTTTCGTGCCTGGTGGTGTGAATGGTCTTGTTTGTATTACATATGAAAGGTGTGTGAATGGCCTGTAAAGCGGTTGGGGCCTTGACGTGGCTTTACAGCTCACGAGCTGTGAGTCACTGGTTCAGTTTTTTTCCTTTCAATTATTGACAGTGCATTTCATTTTTGTGAAATCTCTCGTTAATAAAATTGTATATACTGAACCATCACTCGCCCTTGTGCCAAATCCAACCAGTATGTGTGTGTGCTTGAGGAATAGATGGCTGTGCAGTAATCTTTGTCTTTTAGTCTCTCTGCCAAGGTGTACATTCCATCTAAGAATAACCTACCAACTGTAGATATTGTCGTAAACTAAACACCCATGGGAGTACATGGTGATGTCTCGCTTGTGGATCCCAACAAGTTATCTTACCCACAATGTCCTGCAAACCTCAAAATGTCTGTCACATTTTCCTTGCAATATTGTGCCAAAATGTTCACGCTGCAGAAAGAAACAACAAATTTCCTACCCCTTCGCCTTTCTCCAAGTATCCCAATAGAAATGGTACCTCACTCGCGTGGGTGGGCAAGGACCTGTGACAGGCAAGGGCCCAAAACCTTCTGAGGCGAAATCAAAATTGCCTGTCTCAAAATGACCTGGTTTTGCAAGGGGGGTCACCTGGGTTTTTGGCCCCGTGCTCGGTGGCCATCTAGGGAAACCTACCAAACCTACACATTTCTGAAAATTAGACACCCGGGGGATTCCAGGGAGGTATGACTTGCATCGATCCCCCAACGTTTCCTTACCCAGAATCCCTGCAAACCTCAAATTTAGCTGAAAAAAATCACTTTTTTCACACATTTTTGTGTGGGAAAGTTGTGGCATCACCGGGCTGACACAAATTTCCTACCACCCAGCGTTCCCCCGGGTCTCCTGATAAAAATGGTGCCTCACTCGTGTGAGAGGTCCAAGTACCCGCGACAGGCAAGGGCCCAAAACGTATTGAGGCGACATCAAAATTGCCTATCTCAAAATAACCTGGTTTTGCAAGGGGGGTCACCTGGGTTTTTGGCCCCGTGCACAGCGGCCATCTAGGGAAACCTACCAAACCCACCCATTTCTGAAAACTAGACACCCGGCGGATTCCAGGGAGGTATGGATTGCGTGGATCCCCCAACGTTTCCTTACCCAGAATCCCCTGCAAACCTCAAATTTAGCTGAAAATATCACTTTGAGTCATTTTGAGATAGGCAATTTTGATGTCGCCTCAATAAGTTTTGGGCCCTTGCCTGTCGCGGGTACTTGGGCCTGCCACACGAGTGAGGCACCATTTTTATCGGGAGACCCGGGGGAACGCTGGGTGGTAGGAAATTTCTGTCAGCCCGGTGATGCCACAACTTTCCCACACAAAAATGTGTGGAAAAAGTGATTTTTTCAGCTAAATTTGAGGTTTGCAGGGGATTCTGGGTAAGGAAACGTTGGGGATGCACGCAAGCCATACCTCCTGGAATCCCCGGGTGTCTAGTTTTCAGAAATGTGTGGGTTTGGTAGGTTTCCCTAGGTGCCGGCAGAGCTAGGGTTCAAAAACTACAGGTAGGCACTTTTAAAAAAAAGGGTCATTTTTCACTGTGAGAATGTGGTGTGTCCACCTTGCGTTTTGGGCCGTTTCCTGTTGAGGGAACTAGGCCTACCCACACAAGTGAGGTACGATTTTTCTCGGAAGACTTTGGGGGATGCGGGGTGGGTGGAAATTTGTGGATCCACGCAGATTCCAGAGCTTTCTCCCACAGAAATGTGAGGAAAATGTGGGTTTTTTGACAATTTTTTAGGTTTGCAAGGGATTCTGGGTAACAGAACCTGGTGAGAGGCAGTCAAGTCACCCCATCCTGGATTTCTCTGGGTGTCTAGTCTTCAAAAATGTATAGGCTTGCTAGGTTTCCCTAGGTGCCGGCAGAGCTAGGGTTCAAAAGCTACAGCTAGGCACTTTGCCAAAAAAGGGTAATTTTTCACTGTGAAATTGTGGAGTGTCCACGTTGCGTTTTGCGCCATTTCCTGTCGTGGGCACTAGGCCTACCCACACAAGTGAGGTACCATTTTTCTCGGAAGACTTTGGGGAACGCGGTGTGGGTGACAATTTGTGGATCCACGCAGATTCCAGAACTTTCCACCACAGAAATGTGAGGAAAATGTGTTTTTTAAAAATTTTGTTTAGGTTTGCAAGGGATTCTGGGTAACAGAACATGGTGAGAGGCAGTCAAGTCACCCCATCCTGGATTCCCCTGGGTGTCTAGTTTTCAAAAATGTATAGGTTTTCTAGGTTTCCCTAGGTGCCGGCAGAGCTAGGGTTCAAAAACTACAGCTAGGCACTTTGCCAAAAAAGGGTAATTTTTCACTGTGAAATTGTGGTGTGTCCACATTGCGTTTTGCCCCGTTTTCTGTCACGGGCACTAGGCCTACCCACACAAGTGAGGTACCATTTTTCTCGGAAGACGTTGGAGAACGCGGGGTGCATGGAAATTTGTGGATCCACGCAGATTTCAGAACTTTCCACCACAGAAATGTGAGGAAAATGTGGTTTTTTTTGACAATTGTTTAGGTTTGCAAGGGATTCTGGGTAACAGAACCTGGTGAGAGGCAGTCAAGTCACCCCATACTGGATTCCCCTGGGTGTCTAGTTTTAAAAAATGTATAGGTTTTCTAGGTTTCCCTAGGTGCCGGCAGAGCTAGGGTTCAAAAACTACAGCTAGGCACTTTGCCAAAAAAGGGTCATTTTTCACTGTGAAATTGTGGTGTGTCCACGTTGCGTTTTGCGCCGTTTCATGTCACGGGCACTAGGCCTACCCACACAAGTGAGGTACCATTTTTCTTGGAAGACTTTGGGGAACGCGGGGTGTGTAGAAATTTGTGAATCCACGCAGATTCCAGAACTTTCCACCACAGAAATGTGAGGAAAATGTGGTTTTTTTAACATTTTTTGGGGTTTGCAAGGGATTCTGGGTAACAGAACCTGGTGAGAGCCAGTCAAGTCACCCCATCCTGGATTCCCCTTGGTGTCTAGTTTTCAAAAATGTATAGGTTTGCTAGGTTTCCCAAGGTGCCGGCAGAGCTAGGGTTCAAAAACTACAGTTAGGCACTTTGCAAAAAAAGGGTAATTTTTCATTGTGAAAATGTGGTGTGTTCACGTTGCGTTTTGAGCCGTTTCCTGTCGTGGTCACTATGCCTACCCACACAAGTGAGGTACCATTTTATTGGGAGACTTAGGGTAATTCAGATTTGTAAAGCAACTGTTATTACCTATTGACTTTCAATGCATTTCTGCCTTCCAAATGAAAGACAATGTGTAAAAAAGAAGTCATTTTGAAAAATGACCGATAATTCTCATGCTAGTATGAGTATTCCCAATTTTGGAAATGCGCAAATATCTACTGTTTCTAAACTCTATATTTTGTTCCCCTTTCAGAAATACATAGGTGTCTTTCATACCGATTTTTCCATGTATACATTTTCCCAGAATAATTGCTATATACCCGGTACATAATAAATAACCATTGCAAGTCACTGCTCAGTTTTTGACTCTGGGTTCGTCGGGTTCTTGGTGAACCTACAAGTCCTATATATCCCCACAACCAGTAAGGTCCCGCGGATGTAACAGTATATTGCATTCAAAAAGCTGTCATAATTAGAAGAAGTTACATGTGAAAACGTTGACACAAAAGGCTGTGTTTTTCAACTAATTTTCAATGTTTCCTATATTTGACTGTTAGTTTCTATAAAGAAACCTTTAAGGATCTACACAAATGACCCCTTGCTAAATTCAGAATTTTATCTACTTTACTAAAATGTATAGCTTTCCAGGATCCATTATTGCTTTCATATCCATTTCTACCATTAACTGGAAGGAGGTTGAAAGCACAAAAAATAGCAAAAATAGGCTATGTCCCAGACAAATACCAAAACTGTGTAAAAAATGTTGGTTTTCTGACAGAAGTCTGTCATTCCCTGAAAGCTGGGAAAATGGTGATTTCAGCCCCACAAACCCTTTTTTGATACCATTTGCAGGGAAAAACCCAGACGCTTTCATTTGCAGCGCTTTTTTCCCATTTTTCCCCAAAAAAACACAATTTAGCTGTATTTTGGCTAATTTCTGGGTCCCCTCCAGGGGAATCCACAAACCCTGGGTACCTTTAGAATCCCCATGATGTTGGAAGAAAAGGACACAAATTTGGCATGGATACCTTATGTGGTAAAAACGTTACAGGGGCCTAAGCGCAAACTACCCCAAATAGCCAAAAAATGGCTTAGCACAGAGGGGGAAAAGACCTAGCAGCGAAGGGGTTTAGGCCAAAAGGTTCTACCATTCAGAGAGATTTAAGTGTGCCCATGCAAACGTGATGGCCATAAACATAATATTTGAATGATGGCAGCAGTCCTCTCTGGTTGGCCACATTTTAAATCTTCCAATGGGAATGTGCTATGATACCTTTAAATTAAATTAAATTGTAATTGGGGTGTTGACTTCATGGAAATACAAGCATTGAAAATGTCATGTCCCCGAAACATGTCTGCTTGTAATATAGATTGAGTGATTGACCCCTGTGAGTGCTCCCTGCAGTTTTCTGGAAGTTTTGTATATAGGCTCAGATCTCCTACAAAAGCAGTGAAATTCAGTAGTTATAGTTACCTGGGCTAACTATAACTTACACCCCCGCAATGCACTGCTTATGACCTCACATATAAATTCACTCATGACATGGTCAGTGACATCACTGATGACATCACTGATGACATCTCAAATGACATCACTGATATGTGAGGTCACAAGCAGTGACCTCAGTGGTTTTGTACGATGAAAACTGAGCTTAACTAAAACGACCCTGTAACCTTTGGTTTTTTCATTGAATTTCTAAGTTCTTTTTAATTCCATTTCCTAACTATATCGTCCTTGTAACCTTTGGTTTTTTCAGTGAATTTCTTCAGTTTATTAATGTTATTTCCTAACTATAATGCCCCTGTAATCTTGTCTTTTTAGTGAATTTCAAAGGTTTATCAAATTCTATTTCCTAACTATAATGTCCCTGTAACCTTTGGTTTTTCCTGTGAATTAATAAAGTATTATGTCCCTGTAATGTTTAGTTTTGTGAGTTAATTTCTAGGGTTTATTTTTGGTACTAACTATACTACAATGTATTCTGCTTTTTTTTTTTTTTAAACATCTTTTTATTAAACATAGAACAAGCTTCAGTTCAATATCAATTCAGAAATTACATAGGAGGAGAGACAGATGGTACAGGTTCACAATACTTAATATACACCCCATCATGATTACCTACTATTCAAGTAATCTCTTTCTCTTGTCGTAAACTATAGCAACATTTCTCCCACCTCAATACACAACATTTGCAACGGTCTTTATCAATGGCCTCTATACATGGCCCAGGCACCCCATATCTTTTCACCTTTACGTGGGCAGCCCCGACTTTGATATATCACCCGTTCCGCCCCGTAGCACCAGTCTAGGTCTTTCTTCCAGGCCGTGAGTGTGGGGGCTGTCCCTGCCCCCCAAGCTCGGGCAATATTCCTCTTGGCCACTCCTCCCGCCAGTGCCAACCAAGTCTTAGCCCATTGCGGCCATGTCGTTTCTCCAGTCACTCCCAGGATGAGCCACCTGGGTTCAAGCGGGACGCTCTCCCCCACCACTGTCGTCATCACTCGGGTTATACCTTCCCAGAACTTTTGAATCCTGGGGCATGACCAAAGTATATGAAAGAAAGGCCCGGCCTCGCCACAACCCCGTACACATTCGTCAGTCTCACAAGTGCCCATTCGAACATAAGCTATTAGAGAAGCATAGGATCTGTGGAGGATACAGAGCTGAATCAATCGGAACCATGCTCTTATGGCTATTTCCCGGGGGGTCTGTAGTGCCTCAGCCCAATCACCATCCTCTAGTAAACCCACATCAGACTCCCAGGCCTCCCTCAGTGGGCCCAAACAGTCTGGGGTATTGCTAATCAATTTCCAATACGTCATAGAGATGGCCTTATCGATCATGGGATCTAGGAGCAAGTGGTCCTCCAGCGGTGAGTATTCTGGTAACAGGGATCCCTCTTGTATGTGACAGTGAAGTGCATGACGCATCTGTCGATATTGTAAATACTCCCCCCTCCCCATTTGGAACTGTCTCTGCAATGTGTCAAAGTCCAGCACTTTCCCATCCTTCCAGACATCCCCCAAGTGGTCAATCCCATTAAGGCTCCATTTCCGAAAGTCCGTTAGACGGGTCAGCTCTCCCAATTGACCACCCTCCCAGAGAGGAGTTTGTTCTGTAAGTTTGTTTGCCCACCCAGTCATTTTGGTTGCCTTATGCCAGACTTCAGAAACCGTTCGGGTATGTACTGGGAGGAGCGAATTGCCTCTCCCTTTTCGATAAAGTTCCGTTAGGTAACTGTTGTTGCCAAATGCCAAATGATCTACCCTGTACGCCGGTTCCTCTAATGGTTAGAAGGCCCACCCATTTATATTAACGGGCTGGGATGCCCAATAGTATTTCCTGATGTCCGGAACAGCAAGGCCCCCTTCATACACACCTCTCAGGAGTTTCTTCAGTGCAATTCTGGGGCTACCTCCCCCCATAGCAATAGACGTTGCTCGGACTCAATGGGTCGAAAGAATGACTCCGGAATCTGGCACAGGGTATTCTGGACTGCATACAGTTTGCGTGGGAGGGCCATCATTTTAAAAATGACCGCTCTACCCATCAATGAGACGGGGAGCCGTCTCCAGTGTGCAATGTCCTCCCTCAACCGAGTCAGTTGAGCCTGTACATTAAGCCGCATAAAATCACCCCCATTCTTGGTGATCCATATACCCAGATACTTAAACTGCTCCCGAGGGACCAACTCTGAAAATGCCGACGTCAGGGGCGGTAGCACCCCCGCCAGTGAAAATACCAAGGATTTGTCCCAGTTGACGCAATGCCCCGAATAAGTACCAAAAGACTGTATTATGTGGATGAGACGATGAAACGTTTGTCTTGGGTTGTGGGCATACAGCAGAATGTCATCGGCGTATAAAGATATACGTTCTTCCCAACCTCCCCCTAGGTCTATACCTCTCACCACTGGGTCCCCCTGTATCCAAATGGCCAGTGGCTCCAGTGCCAGTGCGAAAAGCATCGGCGATAGCGGACATCATATAAAGCCTAAAGGATCTAGAGATATTGCCATTGACACTAACTTGTGCCATTGGGTCGGTATATAATAGATGAATCCATTGTTGTATATTAAGGCCAAATCCAATTTTATCTAGGACAGCGAAAAGGTACGCCCATTCAATACTGTCGAACGCCATCTTCACGTCAAGCGACAGAAGTGCGGCCGGTGTATCAGTGCATGTCTGAGTCATCTGCATCACGCCATAAAGGCGGTGCAGATTGAGCCTAGTGCTCCTGTGTGGCATGAAGCCAGATTGATCTGGATGTATTAGGGACTGAATGACCGACCCTAGATGGTTGGCTATGACTTTAGCTAGAACTTTGGCCTCGAAATTCAAAAGGGAAATAGGCCTATATGAACTACAAAGATCATGGGGTTTCCCCTTTTTAAGAATGACCACTATGGTCGCCATGTGTAAATCGTCCGGGAGCGCGCCTTCGTCTTGTGCTCCATAAAACATGTCAAGCATGTGTGGGGCAAGTTTGCTTGCCACACATTTAAACATTTCTGTCGGGAACCCATTGGGGCCTGGCGCCTTACCGGATTGCAGATCACGTATGGCATTTTCAACTCCTTCCACCTTCATGTCGGAATCAAGCGCTACTCTATCATCTTCCCCAATTGCTCGCATGTTCAAATCTTTTACAATTTCAAAGGACTCTCCCTCCTCCCGCGTAGTCTGCGAAAGATAGACAGTTTCATAATAATCTGAAAACACCTCTGCCAATTCGGCACCGGTACCGCCTCGCACACCCTCTTCAGTTCTGATTTCAGAGACCCAGTTGCGGCTCCTATCCCGTCGTTCGAGCCACGCGATGAGCTTGTTGGCCTTGTCTCCTAGATCATAGACCTTCCTCTGCGTTGCTAGCACGTGCGAGCGGGCAGCGTTTTCCTCCAGATCCCTAAGCTCTTTCTGTTTGAGTTTGAGTTTATGTGTGCATTCAGTAGCCCTCGCAGGATCCGATTCTAGCGTCTTTTCAATTGTTAGGATCTCCAGCTCAAGGGCATCACATTGTGCGCGTTTTTCTTTGCGTCTAACGCCACAAGCCGCCTGCACAAAGTCCCTGGCCACTACTTTGTATGCTTCCCAGAGTATGCAGTCTGACCGTACCAAGCCAACATTTTCAGCGAAATATTGATCCGTGCGCTCCCCAAACTGTTCCCTAAAGTCCTGATCTCTAAACAAGGTGGGGTCTAATCTCGGCGGGAGAGACCGCTCCCGCCATGGCCCGTACATCTGAACCTCTACTGGTGAATGGTCCAAGATACCTTGCACCCTGTGGCATCCTCCCCTGAAGAGTCCCACCGATGTTCAGTGTGTGAAAATGTAATCTATTCGCGAACTACTTCCGCGTGCTGCAGATATGTGTGTATATTGTCTCAGGTCGGGGTTATGACTCCTCCATAGGTCTGTCAGTCCCAGTGCGTGTGCAAACATAGGCAAAAACCGTGAGTCCCTAGTTCTAGAGGAATGCGACTCCCTATCAATGTCCGAAGACATAGTATCATTCATGTACCCCCCAAGGATCAAAGTCCCCTGTGGTAAGTCAAGTAGCAGTCTACTAAGATTGGGAAGTGTTGTGTCATGTAACCTTGGAGGAACATAGGCCGAGCAAACATTCAGTACCTGTCCCTCCCACGTCCCCGAGAGGGCTGCATAGCAACCCATATGGTCATACCACGTCCGTTTTATGATGAGGGGGAGCGAATTTTTAGTAAGTATAGCGGTGCCCCTGGACCCAGTCGTAAAGCCAGCGTGTGCCCTAAGTGTGTAGCCATAGCGATTCAGCGCCAAATAATGAGTACCCTTGAGGTGAGTCTCCTGAAGTAGTACCAAGTCCGGGGAGTGTCGACGTAAATACTGGAGTACCATGGTACGTTTTATCTTGTCCCCCAGACCGTTTACGTTCCAAGAGAGAATTGTTAATTTCTCAATATGCCGTGTCACCATACAGGATATTCTATACAATCCCTCCCTCCCCTCCACCCCCACCCTCGTCCCAACCCCCTTCTCATTCGGATAGTCTTAGAGAACCAGAAATCACGGGTTGCAACCCTTCTGAAGCGCAGAAATTGTTCTGAAGCATGCACAACCCAATAAATCAAAAACAACAAAACAACCCCCATAACAGTACCCCCCACCCTGCAACCCTGCAATGTAGGTCTACAACTACCCACATCCCCAATAGCAGAGCGCCTGTCGTCCCAATAACTAGGTGTCAAATGTAGGGTTGCCTGGCACCACCACCCAACAGCATTCTCCCCCTTGACCCCGCAACTCTGCCCAACCACCAATAAGGGCTTTTATAACGTGCAAGTCTATAGTCCATCCAGCCATGTCCATGTTCATTAGAGTGAGAATGGGAAGGCATCAGACTACCATAACATAGGGAAGACTCTACCTTAAGCTTGGACAGTAAACAAAAAACAAGTCAGCAAAATATACCAAGTCTTTCACTTTCCAGCACGCGCTGTATCACTTGCGGGGCTTGCGGATCGGGAACTTCTGGATCTGGATACAGACCGCACCCTCTCTCCGCGTCGGTTCAAGGAGTCCTGGGAACGATAGCTGCTTCCCCGCCAGTCTGTATTCTGATTTTTAATAGAGTAATATTTATTTTTTTACTTTAGTCATTTTTTAAAAAGAAAATATAGTTTGTATACATTTTAAAAGGTAAAAATATATAATGTTTTTGTAAATATAATCGAACAAGTTTTATTTATTTATTATTTTTTGGTACAATTGTACGTCTGCGGGTCCAAAAACATAGACGGTACCACATGTTCTTTATGGTTTTTAATTCCGATCACATGGTCAGAATGGAACCATGTAGCTGGACCTGCGGATTCACTGAAAATAGTGAAGATTATTATTTCATATATGTACATTAATGACATCAATGTGAACATATTTACAAGTATATACATATGGTCCCCTATACCTGTTTTTAAAGAATGTTACTCAATTTATGAGTTTCACAATCCCATGTATCTATGGGCCGGATTTGCAAACTGACTCAATGACACACCCAAACATTACCTTTTGATTGGGTCCATTAGGACCCCACCTATGAACATGTAAAACCACACCCAAAACCAGTTATTTCTCCAGTGATCTCTGTAGAAAGAAAATTGACAACAAGTGGTGCTCTGCTTTTGTAGAATGGCTGAAGCTGCATCTTCTGTCCAGAGTTAACATCCAGAATCTGTTGAGGATGTAGAGGAAGATAATCCACCAGAACAGAAAGTGATATCTGTAAGTATTTTATAATATCTTCAGGGGAAAAGAATGTTAGAGCTAAATATGTGCAGTGCAGTGTTTGCAGCAAGCAGGTATCTAGGGGAACTGCGAAGAAGCATTCACGTGGGACAAGTTCCATGTGCAAGCACCTAAAAACAATTCATGAAACGGCCTACAACCGATTGATGCGGGAGAAAGCAGGTGCATCAGGACAGTCCACCTCTACAGCACCCTTGGGAGAATTTTCATCATCTGCAGACATTAAAATATCAGCTGCCTACAAAGAATTGAGTGAGATGGTTACTCACTGTGTGAAATGCCACATGCTTGTTGCTGTAAAAATGTCTTCTGTGAGTGCATTCTTGGATACAGAGAAAAAAATGGCTGTTAGGTTTTTTTTTGCTTCCAGTTACTATATAATCATTTTTGAACACTAAAGCCAGTTGCTTCTTTCCATTTCTCTATTCTGACCCATTCACTACCCTATTTACTTTTTGTTAAAAAAAAAACAAGAAAAAGAATTAAAAAACCATTTTACAAAAATACAGTTTTTTTTAGAACCACCATCTGGTCAAGGAAAGAGTTCACTCTATGTTTTTAATGTATCGGAGACTGTACTGGGTGTGTCAGTGGCTTAATCGGTGTCTGCCTGAGGGTGCCAGTGGTTGTTTTGGTGTGTGCATGAATGTATCAGTCTCTGTATCAGTGTGTGGATGGGTGTGTCATTGGCTGTGTGTGTGTAGAGGTGGTTCAGAGGCTTTATCAGTGTTTGCCTGGGTGTGTAAGTGGGTGTATCAATGAGTGAGTGGGTGTGTTATTGTGTATATGAGTGTGTACATGGGTGTGTCAGTGACTGTATTCTTGTGTGCCTCGGTGTGTCAGTTGTTATATTCATGTGTACCTGGGTGTGCAAGTCTCTGTAACAATGTGTGACTGGGTGTGTTACCATCTGTATTAGTCTGTGGCTGGGTGTGTCTCTGGCTATATCAGTATGTTTATGGGTGTTTGAGAGGCTGTATGAGTGTCTGACTGAATGTCTAAGTGGCTGTATTCATATGTAACTGGGTGTGTCATTGGCTGTGTGAGTATGTGCCTGGGTGTGTCGGTTTCTGTATCGGACTGTGGTTGGGTTTGTCAGTAGTTGCATCAGTGTGTGTCTGGATATGTCAGTGGCTGTATCGGTATGTCCTTGGGTGTGTTAGTGGTTGTATCAGTGTAGGCCTGCTTCTGTCAGTGGCTGTATCGGAGAGTGCCTTGGTTTGTCAGTGACTGTTTTGGTCTGTGCATGGCTATGTCAGTTTCTGTGTGGCTTTAACAGTGTTTGGGTTGGTGTGTGAGTAGCTATATTGGTGTGTGGGTGTGTGAGTGGCTGTATCTGTGTATAGCTGGGTGTATGAATGGCTGTATTGGTGTATGGCTTGGTATGTGACTGACTGTATGAGTGTATGACTGTATGGGGATATGAGCATATGTAAGTAGGTGTTTGCATGTGTAAATGGGTGTGCAACTGACTGTGGGATTTTGACTGGGTGTGTGAGTATATGTGTGGGTGTGTGACTACCTGTGTGAAGGACTGTATAGGTGTGTGAGTTCATGTAGGAGTACCTGTATAGGTGTATTTTGACCCATAAGTTAACTTAGTAATATACTTATTATAACTTTACAAATACATTTTCGTGACGCATTAGAATACAATTTAAATCAAACAATAAACAAATAAACATGACATAACTTATTTAACTATTTACAAATACACTTTTGTGCACAACCACTTCAGATAAATGCAGGTATATCTTTACACAAGCAAGCACAAAATTGAGTAATGTCTGGAACCATTTTACAATACCTTCGGGAGAAAAGAAGGTTACAGATAAACAAGTGTAGTGTAATATTTGTGGCATACAGTTTATCATGGGCACTGCCAAGAACTATTCACATGGGACAGGTTCCATGTGAAAGCACTTAAATACAATGCATGGAAGGGTGTACAACCGTATGATGCAAGAGAAACCAGGTGCAGCAGGACAGTCTACCTCTACAGCACTCTGGGGAGAACCATCATCAGCTGCATTCATTGCAATACCAGCTGCCTGTGAAGGTTTGAGTGAGATGGTTACTCACTGTGCAAAATGCCACATCCTTGTCATTGTAAAATGTCTTCTGTGGATGCATGTTCTGTTTTTTACTGTTCTCAGGTTCTATACTCACACAGCATAAATGACGTACTGTTGAAAGAATCATCATTGAATAGTAGAGTAAAAACAATAGTAAAGGTTATGGGAAACAAAAAAAACTGCACACTGTGTATATAGGTAAGTGTTTGCATGTGTAATTGGGTGTGTGCCTGACTGTATGGATTTTCGAATGTGTGTGTGTATGTGTGGGTGTGTCAGTGTCTGTGTGAATGACTCTATACGCATGTGAGTCCATGTATGAGTGCCTTTATGGGTGTGTTTCTGACCCATAAGTTAAATTAGTAAAATACATATTTCTAACTTTAGAAATACATTTTACTAACATATTACAATGCAATTTAAACAACACCATTAACAAATAAACATAATATCAATTATTTAACTATTTATAAATACAGAAACACACAATAACCCAAACTTCAAATTAACTACACTGGGACCCCACCCATGTACTTGCAGTGCTGCTGCCTATTTAATTTACCTCTCCAAATTTGTTACAGTTGATGGTTAGCCAACGTGGAACCAATGAGTACTGGTGTGGTCGTCATGGTGAGTTCAAGTGCATGTTCTGAAATGTAGCGACAACAACTTGGTTTCTAGCCCTCAGTTGTGCAGAATATCCATGGGATGGCTTACATGACTTTTTGAGAGAAGCAAACTCTAACATTAAAGGCATCAAATTCAAGACGCCAGGAGAAGTTAAAGATAGAGTTGCGTATTTGCCAAGTTTGTGGAGTGTAATATCTGTGGCAAGCAATTATCAAGAGAGACTGGTAAAAAGTATTCTTACGAGACATGTTCCATGTGAAAGCATGTTAAAACCATCCACGGAAACACATACAATCACTTCATGTGGAAGAAGGCAACTGAAGGAGAAGCACACTCACCATCTCTAGTAGTCTTGGGGGAACCTTCAAATGTTCAACAAATAACAGTACCAGCTTACTGCAATAAGTTATCTGAGATGGTGACATTATACAATTTAAACCAAACAATAAACAAATAAACGTAACATAACTTTTGTAACCATTTACAAATAAACTGTTGTGCACAAGTACTTCAGATGGATGCAAGTATGTCTTTAAACCAGCAAGGACAACCTGACCCTGTACCGCATGAGCAGGAAGAGATACCGTCTCCAGAAATGGAGAGTAATGTTTAGAAAACCTTTAGTATTCCTTCGGGAGAGAAAAAGGTTAGTGCCAAGTTTGTCCAGTGCAATGTCTGCAGCAAGCAGTTGTCGAGACAGACTGGGAAGAAGTATTCCCATGAGACAAGTTCCATGTGGAAGTACATCAAAACTATCCATCAATGTATGAACCATCGCTTAAGGCGGAAGAAGGCAGGTGCAACAGAAGAACAATCATTACTTGCAGTAGCCTTAGGGAAATCATTGTCACTGGCTGTCATAACTGTTCCAGCTGTCTCTGATAAGTTATCTGAGATAGTAAATCACTGTAGCAAATGCCAGATGCCCGTGGCTCTAAATATGTCTTCCGTGGCTGTATACCTGGGTATGGTGAAGAAACCAGTTGCTTCTTCCCAGTTGCATTCCATTTCCACTTTTAATACCTTCTTTATTTTTCTCCTAAAACAAATTAGAAAAAAATATAAAACTGTTTGTGCTGTAGGACTACTATTAGCATTTAATTTACAGCCCCTGGGCACACGTAGTTCACTGTACTAGAGAACTACAGATACATTGAATATCCTAATTGTGGTTAAGTTCATCAAACCATGTTTAGGGGAGCAGCTCACATACCTTACCACTATCTAACAGTGGTAAACTGCTCACATTCCTAAGGTGAATTGGGTGTATCAGTACTTGACTGGTTGTTATAGTGACTCTGGGTATTCAAATGGGGTTGTATGTGACTGTATGGATTGGTAACTGACTGTGTTAGTGGGTGTTTGGGTATGTAACTGTGTCAGCACGTGGCTCTATTAGTACTGGATATATAAGTACTGTGTAAGTGTATGGGTACAAGTGGAAGTGATTTTGTTGTTGTCTGACTGGATGTGACAGCGGCTGTATGATTTTCAAAATAGGTATGTTTGTGGCTATATCGGTGGGTGACTGTCTGTATAACTGGGTGTATGGGTCTGTAAGTATGTATGTAAGTGACTAAAACTTAAAAGAACATTTCTTACCTTTTAACTACAGAGCACCCTGCCCATTGGACTATGTAGGACATACCATAGGGGTGACTTATGAGTACAAAAATGAGACTTAAACGTTAGCAAAGGGAATTAAATGCCAAGTCAAAATGGCAGTAAAGTGCACACACAGGCTCAGCAGTGGCAGGCCTCAGTCCGGTTTACAGAGCTATTTGTGTGGAGAATTCAATTAGTGCTGCAGACCTACTACTCGCCTTTAATGAACAGGCCCTGGGCATAGGTAATGCACTCTACAAGGGTCTTACAGATCAATTAAATATACCAATTGAGGATAAGTGAATGAAAACATGTTTAGGTGAGAAGCACATACACTCTACCACTATCTAGCAGTGGTAAACTGCTCAGATTCCGCAGGTGAACTGGGTGTCTCAGTACAGTGACTGGGTGTGTTAGTGACTGTATGGTTGTCTAAATGGGCTTGGGTGTCTTAGTGACTGTATGGATGTCTAAATGGGCATATAGGTGGTGTATAGATTACTAACTTGCTGTGTTACGCAGTGTTTGGCTGTATAACTGTGTGCGCAAGTGGCTCTATTAGTAGTGCACACATAAGTACTGTATGAGTGAGTGAGTGGATGTGTAAATTAATCTGTCATTGTCTGACTGGATGTGACAGTGATGTTATGGTTTTCTAAATAGGTATGTCTGTGGCTGTATAGGTGGGTGACTGGCTGTATAACTGGGTGTCTGGGTCTGTAAGTGTGTATGTAACTGACTGCAACTTACAAGTACATGTCTTACCATTTAACTACAGAGCACCTTGCCCATTGGACTATGTAGGGTGTACCATAGGGGGGATGTATGTGTAACAAAAGGAGAGTTTAACCATTGGCAAGGGGATTTAAATGCCAAGTCAGCCTGGCAGTAAAACTGCACACACAGTCTCTGAGTAGAAGGACCAAGACATGTTTAAAGGGCTGACTGATGGGTGACTTGGTTCTGTCAGCACTTGAGTACATATCTGAGTGAGTGTATCAGTTCCTCAGTGGCCTCCTCACTGGATGCGTAAGTAACTATGTCGCTGTGTGACTGACTCTCTTAGTAACTCTATGGCTGTCTAAATGTGTATATAAGTGGCTGTATGGATTGTTTACTGGCTGTGTTCGTGAGTATTCAGGTATGTAACCTCTGCTACTGTTGGATACATATGTGCTGTGTGGGTGTGTGAGTAAATGTGAAAGTGCCTCTGTCGATGTCTGACTGGGTGTTAGAGTGGCTCTATGCTTTTGAAAATATATATGTGAATTGCAGTATGGGTGGGAGACTGGATGTGTAATTGGACATCTGTGTCTGTGAGTATGTGTGTAGCTCACTGAAACTTAAAACTACATGTCTTACGTTTTAAGCACATAGCACTCTGCCCTATGGTCTACCTAAGGCCTACTTTAGGGGTAGTAAAAGGGGAGTTTAAGGCTCGTCAAGGGGTGTTAACTGCCAGGTCGACGTAGCAGGAAAGCTGCACACACAGGCTCTGCAGTAGTAGACCCAAGACATGTTTAAAGAGCTACTTGTCTAGATGGGTGACTTGGGACTTGGATGTGCAAGTACTTGAGTATATATCTGAGAGACTCTATCAGATCCTCTGTGGGTGCTTCACTGGATGTGATTAACTATGTTGCTATACGACTGCCTCTCTTAGTAACTCTATGGGTCTGTAAATGTGTATGTAAGTGGATGTATGGATTGCTTACTGGCTGTGTTAGTGAATTTTGGGATAGGTAACTGTGTGTGCAACTAGCTTAGTTACTACTGGATTCATAAGTGCTGTGTGGGTGTGTGAATGTATGTGGAAGTGCCTCCATTGCTCTATCACTGGGTGTGTGTGTGTCTGTATGGTTTTATAAATAGGTATGTGAGTAGCCATATGGGTAGGTGACTTGGTATATAGATGTGCAAGCACATGTGTAACTGACTCTCTGAGTGCTGGGTACATGTATGCCTGTACAGGTGTGTGAGTGGGTATGCCAGTGCCTATATGAGTGTGTAAATGATTAGGTAAGTGTATGTATAGGTGCGTAAATGGGTGTGTGAATGGTTTTATGGGTGTTTGACTGAGTGTGGCAGTCACAGGCTGACTATATGAGTGGTGGGTACAAAAGTGCTTTATAGACACTGTAACTGGGTGTGTACCTGACTGTGTGAGTGGGAGAAAATTACATACTATTACATTACTAACTATAAGCAAAGACCCACATCTAATTTCAAATACATTCATTCATACTTGCTTGATAACATTTCTATATTTCAGTATCCCAATTTCTCTTTCTCCTTTCCCACTCACTCCATTTTTAGTTAATGTTCTCATCTAAGCTACCTTCTGTTTTGCCCTCTAGTATACCGTCTAGAACCTACACATTTTATTTCATCTTACAGACACTCACAATGTTTTATCTAAATATACTTTTTTATACTACAACCTAACTAATAAACCTGTAAAAGGTTTTTGCTGTTCTCCAACTTGAATTTCTATTTCTCTTAACATCTGTTTTCTTTGGAAAATGTTAGTCAGAGCTATGGCAGGTACCCCCCCCACTCTCAGTACAAAAGCAGCTAAAATGGCTACCCTTCACTATGTGCTATTATTTGTTGCCTTGCAGTTAACACATTGCATGCTTCCTTTCATCTTTTATTTTTCTTATGCCACTTCTAAATGGTCAGGATTTTTTTAATCCTTTCCAAGTTTATTGGGAAGAAGCCCAATGTGGTTGTTCAGCAAATCTGCGGATCCACTGTGATGCTGAGCACACCCCGTGTAACTTTGTGGTGGACCCAAAGATCCACATGGAAGCCCATAGAAGCATTTAACAACCTACTATTAATAGTTTGCATTTATGTTTCTACACCACTCTTTTTGAGTTTCAAAGTGCGCTCATTTTTCTTCCCCTCCCCTGTACTCTTTTAGCTCCATGTCCATGGTGACCATGTTACAAGCACTCTCTACCTACCACTAGGTCAAAAGTGCACATTAATTTCTTTAAGCAGCACACAAGCTTCGAATTAAACTGTAGCAGGTGTGTTTATCTGGTTGTAATTTCATGCAATTTCAAGCATATCCCTAAGAAGCATTATTTTTTCAAAACCAATCACAGATGTAGGTACTTTTTCATCCAAATAACTACCTAATTTTACTTCCATGGAAATCTCTACCATCCAATGAAATCTGTTCTTCGATGTTCTACTTGCTGTCTGCCACTTTAGCTCCCTTTCATCTTTAAAATGACCTCATTCTACTGCAGCCTTTTCCTCTGTGCTACTCCTCCTTTCAACCAAAATGGTCATAGTGCTGAATATGGGTCATAGTTTAGTGTTTTGAACATCGCAGGTTCCAAGCGAAAAGCACACATTAAACACATAATAGTAACAGGTTTTTCTCAACCAAAACCATTCATGTAAAACAACAACACATTTATTACAGTAAGTACAGTAGGTATTTAACTCGCTACATGGGTATCTAAGACAATGTGGGAGTGCCTCTATAGGTCTATGAGGAGGTGTGTCAGTGGTTTTGATGTTATGTGAGTGAGTATTTAAGAGAGTATATGGGTCTTTAACTGGGTGTGTGAGTGGCAGTATGGATTGCTGAGTGAGTTTGTGAGTGTGTGACTGAGTGACTGAGTAGGTATTTAACTGGATGTAAGGGTATGTGAGTAGGTGTGTCACAGACTAGATAAGTGTATGAGTGGTTGTGTGAGTGCATGACTGGGTGTGTCAATAGCTGTATGAGTTGTAATATGAGTATATGAGTCACTTTGTGAGTGGCTGTATGGATGTGTGAGTAGGTATGTGAGTGGTGCTATGGGTCTGTGACTGGGTGTGAGAGTGGCACTATGGCTCTGTGAATGGATATGTAAGAGAGTGTTTGAGTCTATGTGTGTGTGAGTGTCTGAGTGGGTCTGTGAGTGGGTGTGTGAGTATCTGAATGGGTCTGCTAGAGGGTGTGTGAGCATCTGAGTGAGTCTGTGAGTGGGTCTGAGGGTGTCTGAGTAGATCTCTGAGTGGGTACGTGAGTGTCTGAGTAGGTCTGTGAGTGGGTGTGAAAGTGTTTGAGTGGGTATGCCAGTGGGTGTGTGGGTGTCTGAGTATGTCTGAGTGGGTGGGAAAGTGTCTGAGGCAGTGTGTGAGTATCTGAGTGACTGTGTGAGTAGGTGCGTAAGGGTCTGAGTGTGTCTGTGAATGGTATGTGAGTGTCTCAGTGGGTCTGCCAGAGGGTGTGTGAGTGCATGAGTGGGTCTGTGAGGGGTGCATGAGTATGTGAGTGGGTATCAGAGTGTATGAGTGAGTGAGTGAGTGAGTAGGTATGTGACTGGCTCTACGATCTGTGACTGGTTCTGTGAGTGCCTGTGTAGGTCTGTGAATGAGTCTGTCAGTACCTGCATGGGTATGTGAGAGGGGGTGTGAGTACCTGTGTGTATCTCTCTCTGTACATTTGTGAATGGCTCTGTGGGTCTGTGAGTGGGTGTGAGAGTGTCTAAGTGGGTCTGCCAGTAGGTGTCTGAGTATGTCTATAAGTGGGTGTGAGAGTGTCTGAGTGGGTCTATGAGGGGGTACATGAGTGTCTGAGTGGCTCTGTGCATGGGTGTATAAGTATTCTGTGAGTGGGTGTGAGAGTGTATAAGTTGGTCTGTCAGTGGGTGTGAATGCGTAAGTGAATCTGTGAGTGGGTGTCTGAGTGTCTGTGTGGGCCAGTGAGTGGGTGTGTGACTGGCTCTATGGTCTGTGAATAGGTCTGTGAGTGCCTGTGTAGATTTGAGACTGGGTATGAATGAGTGCCTGTGTTGGTCTGTGAATGGGTCTGTCAGTGCCTGCATGGGTATGTGAGTGGGTGTGTGAGTGCCTGTGTGAGTCTCTGAGTGCTCTTGTGAGTAGCTTTGTGGGTCTATGAGTAGGTGTGAGGGTGTATGTGGGGGTCTGTGAGTGGGTATGAGAGTATTTGAGTGGGTCTCTGAGTGGGTTTGTCAGTGTCTTAGTGGTCTGTGAGTGGGTGTGAGAGTGTCTGAGTGAGTCTGCCAATGGCTCTGTGAGTTTCTGAGTAAGTCTGTGTGTGGCTGTGACAGTGTCTGAGTGGGTCTGTGAGTAGGTATATGAGTGTCTGAGTAGCTCTGTGCGTGGGTGCATATGTGTCCGAGTGGGTCTGTGAGTGTGTGTGAGTGTCTCAGTGGTTCTGTGAGTAGATATGTATCTCAGTGGGTCTATCAGTGGGTGTGTGAGTGAGTAGGTATGTGAGTGGGTCTGTAAGTGGGTATCTGAGTATCTGTGTGGGTCAGTGAGTAGCTGTGTGACTGTCTCACTGATCTGTGATTGGGTGTGTGACTACCTGGGTGGGTTTGTGACTGGGTCTGTGAGTGCCTGTGTTAGTCTTTGCATGGGTCTATCAGTGCCTACATAGATATGTGAGCAGGCATGTGAGTGCCTGTGTAAATCTCTGAGCGCATTTGTGAGCAGCTATGTGGGTCTGTGAGTGGGTGTGAGAGTGTCTGTGTGGGTCTGTGAAAGGGTGTGTGAGTGTCTGTGAGTGGGTGTGTCAGTGCAGTATGTGTGTGGGCCTGTTAGTGGGTGTTAGACTATCTAGTGGGTCTGTGAGTAGCTGTGAGAGTGTCTGAGTGGGTCTGACAGTGGCTTTGTGAGTATCTGATTGGGTCTGTGAGTGGGTGTGAGAGTGTCTGAGTCAGACTCTGAGCGGGTGCATGAGCATCTCTGTAAGTCTGTGAGTGGGTGTGAAAGTGTTTCAGTGGGTCTGTCAGTGGGTATATGAGTGTCTGAGTGGGTCTGTGAGAGGGTGTAAAAGTGTCTGAGTAGGTCTGTGGGTGGGTACATGAGTTTCTGAGTGGGCGAGTGAGTGTATGAGTGGGTCTGTGAGTGGGTATGTTAGTGTGTGAGTGGGTCTGTGAGTGGGTGTCTGAGTGCTTGTGTGAGTGAGTGGGTGTGTGACATGCTCTATTGTCTGTGAGTGGGTGTGTGAGTACCTGTGTGGGTTTGTGACTGGGCCTGTGAGTGCCTGTATTGGTCTGTCAGTGCCTGCATGGGTATGTGAGTAGGTGTGTGAGTGCCTATGTTGGTCTCTGACTATATTTGTGAGTAACTGTGTCAGTCTGTGAGTGGGTGTGAGAGTGTCAGTGTGGGTTTGTGAGTGGGTGGGTGTGTCGGTGCTGTGTATATGGGCCTGTGAGTGGGTGTGAGACTACCTGTGTGGGACTTTGAGTGGCTGTCTGAGTGGGTGTAAAAGTGCTTTTTTTCCCCAAAGTGCATCAATATTCGCAGTTCTATCGCAATTTTACATGGGGCCTGCGCTGAGCCTGACGGGTGATACGTGTATTCCTGAAGTGGAAAAACATTTTTAACTCAATTTTGTATCAAACATAGTTCCATTTCACGCTCCTCTACCACACCCATGGGGTCAGGGTGCCTCTACCGTTACCCCATTAATCCCTTTGCAGAAAAGTTTTGAGGACCTGGGACCATTCCCCAATACTTAAAAAGGCAGCCACAACCTCCCAGTCAGGTTATGGTCAGCCAATCACAGCACTGGTGGTGGCGTATGGCTTCTCGGATCCACTGCGGGGATCCATACAGGGTTCACGTTCCTAGATATCTATATTGTTTTTTCTTCAATAACTCCGCAACTACTGAACGGTTTATAACCAAATCACAAAAGAGCTTTATCTGGACCAACATCTACCTCGCAGCCAAATTTGGTGTACTTCTGTCCAGCAGTTTGGGCTGTAGTCATGTTCAAAATCCCTATGGAAATTTGCATGGGCAACATACTCTTTTTGACCGCCCTCCTTTTCTTGGCCATCGCTTAAAGGATCATCCGGAAACTTTTAATGCACAACTAGACAGAGTAGGGCACTTCTTTTAGGAAATTTCAGGAATGTTCATCAAACGGCTTGAAATTTATAAGCAAGTCAAAAACACTCTTACTATGGAAAGTAGGCCCTAACTATAATTACTCAGTGGTGACCGCCAGTAGGTATTATATCTATGGATATATATATATATATATATATATATATATATATATATATATATATATATATTACCAACTGCCGGTCGTCAGTAGCTAGTTATATTTAGGACCTAGTTTGCATGGGAAAAGCATTTTTTGACTTGCCTATTACTTTGGTGTTGTTTGACCAATCTTCACAAAATGTTCAAAAAAGTGTCAAAGTAGGTTCTGTGTGTCATGGAAAGTTTGGGGGTGATCTGTGCAGTGGGGACCGTGAAATAGGGGTGCAAAAAAGGGTACATTTGTAATCTTAATTCCCATAGGAACGCGTTGTCGAACCTACAGCCCGAACTGCTGGACGGAATTACAGCAAATTTGGCAGAAAGGTAGATCTTGTTATGCAGATTGTGCTTTTTGTTATTTTGTGTAAATCCATTCAGTAGTTTTTCAGAAATTTAAGAAGAAAAAGATAGCAATATCTTTGGTAGCGAAGCCTTTGCGAAAAAAGATGAGCTCATGCAGGGAAATACAGCGCTCTGGTTGGCTGCCAACACTTCAACAAGGAAGTGTTGGCAGCCATCTTGGGGCTCGGCTTCACTGAGTCCCCCCCAAAAAATGAAAATAAAGGAAAGGGGGCAGGGTAGGAATACCCTGACCTTAAGCCATGGTCTTGGGTTCCCCCTCGGCCTCCGCCATGGCATAAAAGCACTTTTTTTTAAGAAATTGCGGCAAAATCGCAATATTCACGAATTTGTGACACAAAAAACCCAAGTATGGGCTCCAGCATTTGCTTTTAAATAACCCCCAGGTGGGCCAGGTTCTGAGGGCATATCATAAATATAGGAGGAGGGCACACGGGGCCCACCTCCTTGGGCTATTTAAAGCCCCGGGGACACCAGCTCCCGGGGCAGTTTTCATTCTGAATGCGGGCGGGCCCACTGGGCCCGCCTGCAGCCCCGTGGACCGCCACCTCCCTGGGGCTATTCCCAATTATGTGGCCGGGGACCACCACCTACCCGGGGCTAATTCAAACAATATCGGGGGCCTCGTGGACCCCCTGCACTGGGGACCACCACCTCCCTGGGGCTAATTTACATATTATGGGGCCTCATGGACCCCCTTGCCACACAGTAATGCGGGGAAGGCTGTAGGGCCTCCGCCGTTGCCCCAGGGACTGCCACCTCTCCAGGATTAAAATAAATAGCAAAGCGTTGGGTGGCTCCGGCCCGCCATGCTGCCCCTGGGACTGCCACCTCCCCGGGGTACACATACAATAATTAGGGGGGTCCGGTGCAGACCCCCAGCACCAGACAACACCACCTCCCCTAGGCAAATCTGAATATGGGACGGGGACTGTGCGGCCCCCTTCCAGTAGCCATACATGACCCTGAGGACGGCCACCCACAGGTCCCACTCCAGCAATGTGTAAGGGTGCCTACCCTCTGGACGTTTTCATTTTGCTATGGCTTGGCGGCAGCACCGCTCCTGCAAGCTATAGCAAACTCTGGTCCACTTCATGGAAGCGTGAGCATTAAAAATGCTCTCACTTCCATGAAGCAGAGCAGAATTTCTTTTGGACAGAGGGAGCTGCATGTTAGCAGCTCCCTCTGTCCAAAAGAAAAATGCCGGCTCCTGCAGGAGGCGAGGAGCTGGCAGGGACTGCAGGGACCTTCAGGCTCCCCCTGCGGTCCAACAGAGAGGCCAGGCCCTGGGGATAGTCTCCCCTGGGCCGAAGTTGACCCAGGGAGGAGGGCTGAGTGCCCCCCTCCCCATTAAAAAAAAAACTTATGAAGGCCTGGCCCCGTGGGATGGGGTCCCCGGCACCAAAATCAGCCTGAGAAGGGGGAACCACGCGGCCCCCTCCCTTTTTTAAAAGAAAACATATAAAGGCCTAGCCCCAGGGAACGGTGTCCCTGGGACCAAAATAGGCCTCGGGAGGGGAGCCGCGCTGCCCCCCTCCCTTTTTTCAAAAATTTAAACTAAAAGAGAGGGGCAGGCCCTGGGGAATGGGGTCGGGTCTGAAAATGGCCCTTGAGTGGGGGCCGCCCATTTTTTAAAATAAAAAAACTAAAAGTTGGCCAGGCCCCGAGAGATGAGGACCCCAGGGCCCAAAATGGTCTTACGAAGGGGGGCCTAGCAGCCCCCCTTGCTAAAAAATAGCACATTTTTTATACAAAAGGCTGGCAACTCGCCGAGGCCCCGCCCCGTTTCTCCACCACTCTTGAACGCACCTCCTGGTGCGCTCTTGGTTCGGGGATGAATTCCCCTTGGCTGCTGAGGGTCCTTAGGGGCCAACAAGACTTCCTGTTACCTCCAGTATGCCCCATACAGTGGGATGGCTGAGAGGTGGCAAGAGGCCACACCCCTTTCTCCACCACTCTGCAAACGCGCCTCTTGACTTCACTGAGCAAGAGTTGACAGTCATGGTAGATGATATTATTGGAGTGGAGCAAAACGTTTTTGGGTCCCTAGTCCAGCATACTCCTCTCAGTACGAAAAATTAATTGTGGGACAGGATAGCCATACAACGCACAGCAGCCACCACCTGGAGGCTAAGAGGACTAACGGTGGCCCTCCCAGCACACCCTTACAACTCAAACCCTGGGAGGAGAAGGTCTTGGCCATCCTGCATACTGAGGGCTTGTCAGGAATAGAGGGAGGAGTGGACTCTTGTAAGTTGCACTTCAATAACTGCCACAATATCACACGGTCCTGTTTGCTCTCAACTCTGCTGTGACTATTATGTTCTCTATATACTTTCCTAACATGCAATACTCAAAATATCTGAGATGTTGTTTTGTCTAGGGCAATATGTAATGTTGCATATAAGACCACATGTATCCAACTCCAGGACATTCCACATGCTGCAATGCTGTCTGTAAGTGCACTTTCAATGAAATATCTATCCAGGACCCATGATGTGTGTGAAATTGTAAATGTATGGTTCATCCCAAATGCATATTGCCAACAGATATTTTATACAGATCGTTTGTCAAGTGTAGCTAAAGTGACTACAACTACCATGAGGCCTTGTCACTCCAGCTATAACCAAGATGCTACACACCAATTACCCCTTCTCACTTATCTCCCGTGTCACTACTGAAGTAGGTAATTGAGTTACCATTACGCTATTTAATCTATACGTTTCCCCTCTGGCCAAAATCATCAGGCAGGCTGGCTTTTCGGTGGTCTCCTACGCTGATGATACCCAGCTAGTAGTGTCAGTATCCAGCAATATCCAGCAATATTGAAGAGACAGCAGATCGTTTTAATCTCTGCTTGACCCAGGTCCACCAGTAGATGAGTTCTAACTGCCTGAAATTGAATGGTGGAAAGACGGAGGTTCTCCTATTGGGCACAGATACATCCTTTTGGTCTCCTAGATGGTGGCCGTCCAGCCTGGGAGACCTTCCAGTCCCGGTGCACAAGGCAAAGAATCTTGGTTTTATCTTTGACGATAAACTGACCTTTACAAACCAGATTAGTTCCCTCACGTCAGCCATCTTCTTTATCTTAAAAATTATCAGGAAAGTTCGCCCCTTCATCCCACCGGACACCTTAAAAATCCTGGTGACAGCATTGGCCTTGTCCAGGTTGGACTACGGTAATGCGTTATATGTAGGTATCCAAACGCAGCTCCTTCAAAAGCTGCAGCGTCTTCAAAATGCAGCAGCCAGATTGCTGCTGGATATCCCGAAATTTCAGCCAGTCTCGCACAAGTTGAGAATCTTGCACTGGCTCCCAGTGGACAAAAGGATCAAATTCAAATCCCAATGCATTGCATTTAAGGCATTGCACGGGTCTGGTCCTCACTTCCTGAAGAACCGACTGAATTGGTACAATCCGCCCAGAAACCTAAGATCTGCCCACTGCATACTTCTACAAACACCCAGATTTAAGAAAGCTCGTTGGGGTGGAAGAAGTTTTCTGGTAGGGACTGTTAGAACCTGGAACATGCTCCCAGCTGCATAAAGAACTGCCCAACACTTCTAGCCTTTAGGAAAGCACTAAAAACCTGGCTCTTCATCAACTAACTTTTCTTACTCAGTCCCATCGGCAACCTCAGTACTTCCTGGTATCAGCGCCTAGACGCCCTTGGGCAGGTGTGCGCTTTATAAATGCTCAAATCAAATCAAATCAAGTATTGTTAGTGACATTGAAGTGACTCCAGGTACCAGGAGGCCTTGTCACTCCAACTCTAACCGAGATGCTACACTCCTATTGCCCCTTCTCACTTGTCTCCCATGTCACTACTGAAGTTCACTACTCTTTCAGGTTACCATTACCCAAGTGTTGTTAAAGTGACATTGAAGTGATTGCAACTACCATGAGGCCTTGTCACTCCAACTCTAACTAAGGCGCTAGACTGCTTTTGCCCCTTATCCCTTGTCAGCCTTCTTGCTACTGATCTACACTAGTCAGGCAGCTTACCTGTTCTCACATTTTTTAAGTAGAGATTGAACTGTCTACCACCACTACCATGAGTCCTTGTCATTCCAGCTCTAACCAAGATGCTAGATGCTTTTGCACCTTCTCACTTGTCTGAAATCTTGTTATTGACCTACTCTAGTCAGGCAGCTTGCCTTTTTTTCAAGTGTTGGTAAGTAGAGTTTGAACCATCAACCACTACTGCCATGAGGCTTTGGCTTTCCAGCTCTAACCAAGATGCTAGATTGCTTATGCCCCTTCTCACTTGTTGGGCATCTTGCTACTGATCTACACTAGTCATGCAGCTTACCTTTTCTCAAGTGTTGATATTTAGTGATTGAATTGTCTACCACTACTACCATGAGTCCTTGTCATTCCAACTCTAAGCAAGTTGCTAGATGCTTTTGCCCCTTCTCTCTTGTCGGAAATCTTGCTACTGATCTACACTAGTCAGGCAGCTTACTTTTTTTCAAGTGTTAGTAAGTAGAGATTGAACTGTATACCACTACTACCATGAGGCCTTGTCATTCCAACTCTAACTAAAGCGCTAGACTGCTTTTGCCCTTTCTCACTTGTCAGCCTTCTTGCTACTGATCTACACTAGTCAGGCAGCTTACATTTTGTCAAGTGTTTCTAAGTAGAGATTGAACTGTCTACTACTACTACCATGAGTCCTTGTCATTCCTGCTCTAACCCAGATGCAAGATGATTTTGCCCCTTCACTCTTGTCGGAAATCTTGCTACTGATCTAAACTAGTGAGGCAACTTACTGTTTTTCATGTGTTAGTAAGTAGAGATTGAACTGTCTACCACTTTTACCATGAGGCCTTGTCATTCCAACTCTAACCAAGATGCTAGACTGCTTTTGCCTCCTTCTCACTTGTCGGCCGTCTTGCTACTGATCTACACTAGTCAGGCAGCTTACCTCTTCTCAAGTGTTTGTATTTAGCGATTGAACTGTCTACTACTACAACCACGAGGAATTGTCATTCCAACTGTAACCAAGATGCTCGAATGCTTTTGCCCCTTTTCACTTGTCGGGCATCTAGCTATTGACCTACACTTATCAGGCAGCTTGCCTTTTTTTAAGTGTTGGTAAGTAGAGTTTGAACCGTCATCCACTACTTCCATGAGGCTTTGTCATTCCAGCTCTAACCAAGATGCTAAACTGCTTTTGCCCCTTCTCACTTGTTGGGCATCTTGCTACTGATCTACACTAGTCATGCAGCTTACCTTTCCTCAAGTGTTGATATTTAGTGATTGAACTGTCTACCACTAATACCATAAGTCCTTGTCATTCCAACTCTAAGCAAGATGCTAGATGATTTTTCCCCTTCTCTCTTGTCGGAAATCTTGCTACTGATCTACACTAGTCAGGCAGCTTACTTTTTTTTAAGGGTTAGTAAGTAGAGATTGAATTGTCTACCACTACTACCATGAGGCCTTGTCATTCCAACTCTAACTAAGGTGCTAGACTGCTTTGGCCCCGTCTAACTTGTCAGCCTTCTTGCTACTGATCTACAATAGTCAGGCAGCTTATCTTTTCTCAAGTGTTAGTAAGTAGAGATTGAACTGTCTACCACTACTACCATGAAGCCTTGTCATTCCACCTCTAACCAAGATGCAAGATGCTTTTGCCCCTTCTCACTCGTCTGCCATCTTACTACTGATCTACCCTAGTCAGGCAGCTTACCTTTTGTCAAGTGTTTCAAAGAAGAGATTGAACTGTCTACTACTACTACCATGAGTCCTTGTCATTCCTGCTCTAACCCAGATGCAAGTTGCTTTTGCCCCTTCACTCTTGTCGTTAATTTAGCTACTGACCTATACTAGTGAGGCAACTTACTTTTTTTCAAGTGTTAGTAAGTAGAGATTGAACTGTCTAACCCATTTACCATGAGGCCTTGTCAGTTCTACCCTAACCAAGATGCTAGACTTCTTTTGCCCCTTCTCACTTGTCGGCCGACTTGCTACTGATTTACACTTGTCAGGCAGCTTACCTTTTCTCAAGTGTTTGTATTTATAGATAGAACTGTCTACCACTACAACCACAAGGCCTTGTCATTCCAACTGTAACCAAGATGCTTGACTGCTTTTGCCACTTTTCACTTGTCGGGCATCTTGCTATTGATCTACATTAGTCAGGCAGCTTGCCTTTTATCAAGTCTTAATAAGTAGAGATTGAACTGTCTACCACTACTACCATGAGTCCTCGTCATTCTAACTCTAACTAAGGCACTAGACTGCTTTTGCCCCTACTCACTTGTCGGTCATCTTGCTATTGTCCTTCACTAGTCAGGCAGCTTGCCTTTTCTCAAGTATTTGGTATTTAGAGATTGAACTGTCTACCACTAATACCATGAGGCCTTGCCATTCCAATTGAAACCAAGAAGCTAGACTACTTTTGTCCCTTCTGACTTGTCGGCCATCTTGCTATTGACCTACACTAGTCAGGCAGCTTACCTTTTCTCAAGTGTTGGTATTTAGAGATTGAACTGTCCACCACTACAAATATGAGGCCTTGTCATTCCAGCTCTAACCAAGATGCTAGATGCTTTTTCCCCTTCTCACTTGTCAGAAATCTTGCTATTGACCTACACTTATCAGGCAGCTTGCCTTTTTTTAAGTGTTGGTAAGTAGAGTTTGAACCGTCATCCACTACTTCCATGAGGCTTTGTCATTCCAGCTCTAACCAAGATGCTAGACTGCTTTTGCCCCTTCTCACTTGTTGGGCATCTTGCTACTGATCTACACTAGTCATGCAGCTTACCTTTCCTCAAGTGTTGATATTTAGTGATTGAACTGTCTACCACTAATACCATAAGTCCTTGTCATTCCAACTCTAAGCAAGATGCTAGATGATTTTGCCCTTCTCTCTTGTGGGAAATCTTGCTACTGATCTACACTAGTCAGGCAGCTTACTTTTTTTTAAGGGTTAGTAAGTAAAGATTGAATTGTCTACCACTACTACCATGAGGCCTTGTCATTCCAACTTTAACTAAGGTGCTAGACTGCTTTGGCCCCGTCTAACTTGTCAGCCTTCTTGCTACTGATCTACAATAGTCAGGCAGCTTACCTTTTCTCAAGTGTTAGTAAGTAGAGATTGAACTGTCTACCACTACTACCATGAGGCCTTGTCATTCCACCTCTAACCAAGATGCAAGATGCTTTTGCCCCTTCTCACTCGTCTGCCATCTTACTACTGATCTACCCTAGTCAGGCAGCTTACCTTTTGTCAAGTGTTTCAAAGAAGAGATTGAACTGTCTACTACTACTACCATGAGTCCTTGTCATTCCTGCTCTAACCCAGATGCAAGTTGCTTTTGCCCCTTCACTCTTGTCGTTAATTTAGCTACTGACCTACACTAGTGAGGCAACTTACTTTTTTCCAAGTGTTAGTATTTATAGATAGAACTGTCTACCACTACAACCACAAGGCCTTGTCATTCCAACTGTAACCAAGATGCTTGACTGCTTTTGCCACTTTTCACTTGTCGGGCATCTTGCTATTGAGCTACATTAGTCAGGCAGCTTGCCTTTTATCAAGTCTTAATAAGTAGAGATTGAACTGTCTACCGCTACTACCATGAGTCCTCGTCATTCTAACTCTAACTAAGGCACTAGACTGCTTTTGCCCCTACTCACTTGTCGGTCATCTTGCTATTGTCCTTCACTAGTCAGGCAGCTTGCCTTTTCTCAAGTATTTGGTATTTAGAGATTGAACTGTCTACCACTAATACCATGAGGCCTTGCCATTCCAATTGAAACCAAGAAGCTAGACTACTTTTGTCCCTTCTCACTTGTCGGCCATCTTGCTGTTGACCTACACTAGTCAGGCAGCTTACCTTTTCTAAAGTGTTGGTATTTAGAGATTGAACTGTCTACCACTACAAACATGAGGACTTGTCATTCCAACTCTAAGCAAGATGCTAGACTGCTTTTCACCCTTCTCACTTGTCGGCCGTCTTGCTACTGATCTACATAGTCTAGCAGCTTTCTTTTTCTCAAGTGTTAGTAAGAAGAGATTGAATTGTCTACCACTACTACCATGAGGCCTTGTCATTCCAACTCTAAATAAGTCGCTAGACTGCTTTTGCCCCCTCTCCCTTGTCAGACTTCTTGCTACTGATCTACACTACTCAGGCAGCTTACGTGCTCTCGAATTGTTTTAAGTAGATATTGAACTGTCTACCACTACTACCATGAGTCGTTGTCATTACAGATCTAATCAAGATGCTAGATGCTTTTGCTCCTTCTCACTTGTCTGAAATCTTGTTATTGACCTACTCTAGTCAGGCAGTTAGCCTTTTTTCAAGTGTTGGTAAGTAGAGTTTCAACAGTCAATGTAGGAGAGTAGGATCTGCTTCACATGGGTACCCCCACTTTTTGCTGATGCTTCACTGTTTTTCGACATTAGTCTGGCTGGGGCCCTGCTAATCAGAACCCCTGTGTAGGAGAGTAGGATCTGCTTCACATGGGTACCACCACTTTTTGCTGATGCTTCACTGTTTTTCGACATTAGTCTGGCTGGGGCCCTGCTAATCAGAACCCCAGCCTAGCTGCTTCCTCTCTAAAATGGTTTCCATGTGCCTTAGGCACATCACTGATTGGAATCTGGAGTGCCCTTATAAGTCCCTAGTATATGGTATACTATGTACCAAGGGCATAGGTGCCTACCAGGGGCTGCAGCATGTATTATGCCACCCCTGGAAGGCCATCCAAACTGACACCACAGGTCTGCTACTGCAGCCTGGGTAAGGTGGTGCATGCACCCCTTACTGTGATATAGGTTACCTATATCACTAAATACATACACACATATAAACCTATAAGTCACTCCTAAGGCAGGCCTTATCAATCCTGAAGGCAGAGTGCTTGGTTCCTATGTGAGAGGTTGCCCCTGCATGAGCAGGGCCCCTCTGCAGCGTTCGGAGACCCTTCTCTGATGCTGTTTGTAGTGCCAATTCTGGTGGTGGGAGTAGCATTCCACCCTTCTAGAGGGAAAGACATGTTAACTCTGGCTAGCCAGGTAACTTCTTTCTAAAGCCCTGGCATCACAAAATGGATGCTGCTGCCACAGACACGAGTCTGGCCTTCCGCTGCTGGACGAAACTCTGGCAGGGGAGGCCTGGACAATAGGTTTCCTGTCCCAGGGAGGTGTGACCACCTCCCCAGACAGGATAATGTGTATTGGGGCTGGGCGGGAGCACTTTCGGGTGCTTTGAAGTCCTGCACTGGGGGCACATTTGGTGTCCCTGTGCATACCCCAGTTCAAACTGGATCAGGGGCTTGCAGCCCCTGCTTTGGCACGAACTGGACAAAGGGAAAGGGGTGTAGCCACCCCTCTGCCCTGACCCACCCATAGGTGGGGCCACAGAGTAGTCCAACCCCTAAACTTGGTATAAGTATAGGAACCCAGTCCTTAGGACTTTAGATTATCCCTGGATGAAACTCTGAAACAGAATCCTGGACCTTTGACGCTCTACTCAAGACTAGAGGACAGAAGAATCTCCCTTGGGGTCAAGGAGTGACTCCCCTGCTTGGCAGGCACCAAAGACGCATCTGTCTGGTCTGCATTTCTGAAGCTCCCGTCGGACACCGAAGTCTTCGCATCACCAGACATGAATTCTCAGAATTCGCTGAGGCTACCCTGAGACACCAGCAAAGCTGAGGCCCGTAGCTATCGTGGGTAACGTGAGACCGTGACCCCTGGACACCAAGCACATTTGCAAGTGCATCCTTTTCTGGGTATTCCACGAAGTCGTGCTTTGGGCTCCGAGTAGCCCTAGCCTCCAGCACGAAATGCATCGAAGATCACTGGCCTCCACTCCACGAGTGTCCTGTGAGCCAGATCCACATGCGACGTCTTGAGGCTCCTTCGCGGTTGCTAGCCCATTGGCTAGTAGACCTTCACGAAGGCCAATCCTTTTCTTCTTGGGTATCCTAGTTGCTCCAGGCTTGCCCTCACTTACTCTTGCTGGGTGAGTTCCTCAGACCTTGCTGGTCTGCACCATCAACGATCTTCATATTCACCAAGACTTGCCGTTGCCAAGGCTTGTTGGGTCCAATCCGGTCGCCGACACCTCAGCACTCGACAGACATCGTGTACCAGCCTGAATCCTGCTCCTGGTCACCGACAACGCCTCCTGGACCTCGCAGCTGAAGAGTCAAGACAACCATCAATGCACCTGAAGCACTCGACATCGGTGGGCATCTGTCCATCGCCTTCCTGGTCACTGGCTAGTGACCCAGACTCTGTCCCCTCTGCTTTCAGGTTCTTCAGATCTCCGATCCACTCTTGTATCCACCCGGACACTTTCCACTTGGTCGCCAGCAGCACTTTGCAGCAGATCGCCATTCAAATCGACGATGAAACCCGACCCCGAAAGGCACCTATGCACCCGGCTTCCCTGGGTGAGGTAACACGAGTACTCCGGCGCTCCCGTGGGTAGAGACTCTAGAACGACCTAGTTCTCAAAGGGTTTGCACCAAGTCCTCCTTTAAGTGTCCCTTTTCTTTAATTTCCTGATCGCGACTTTCTCCATAGAAGTTAACGGCGTATCGCGGTTGTGTATTTACACTGCACGCGTCCCCGTGGGTCCCCTGTGTCACTACCTTGGGTGGTGATACAAAAGGGGATGATGGACGGAACGTTTGAGCCAATCAAACACTCACCCCCAGTCAACTGATCTGGGTTTAATCCATCATCATTCTTTAGCTCACTCCACCACCCCAGTTCAGACATGGCCATATGCAAATCAGTCTGACCCTGTGCCTCATGGGAACAGTCCAGCCCAAACTGCCAAGCCATGTCTTCCCTGGACCGGAAACAAGCATCCTAGGACCGGTTTCTGGCATTTCAGCCGTCATCAGCCAGGCTTGCTTGAATCCAGTGGCAAAGTGAGCAAGGGACCCACGTCTGGGCATACCCCCGCCAACTTAGGGCGACCAAAGCGATACAAAAGGGGATGATGGACGGAACGTTTGAGCCAATCAAACACTCACCCCCAGTCAACTGATCTGGGTTTAATCCATCATCATTCTTTAGCTCACTCCACCACCCCAGTTCAGACATGGCCATATGCAAATCAGTCTGACCCTGTGCCTCATGGGAACAGTCCAGCCCAAACTGCCAAGCCATGTCTTCCCTGGACCGGAAACAAGCATCCTAGGACCGGTTTCTGGCATTTCAGCCGTCATCAGCCAGGCTTGCTTGAATCCAGTGGCAAAGTGAGCAAGGGACCCACGTCTGGGCATACCCCCGCCAACTTAGGGCGACCAAAGCGATACAAAAGGGGATGATGGACGGAACGTTTGAGCCAATCAAACACTCACCCCCAGTCAACTGATCTGGGTTTAATCCATCATCATTCTTTAGCTCACTCCACCACCCCAGTTCAGACATGGCCATATGCAAATCAGTCTGACCCTGTGCCTCATGGGAACAGTCCAGCCCAAACTGCCAAGCCATGTCTTCCCTGGACCGGAAACAAGCATCCTAGGACCGGTTTCTGGCATTTCAGCCGTCATCAGCCAGGCTTGCTTGAATCCAGTGGCAAAGTGAGCAAGGGACCCACGTCTGGGCATACCCCCGCCAACTTAGGGCGACCAAAGCGATACAAAAGGGGATGATGGACGGAACGTTTGAGCCAATCAAACACTCACCCCCAGTCAACTGATCTGGGTTTAATCCATCATCATTCTTTAGCTCACTCCACCACCCCAGTTCAGACATGGCCATATGCAAATCAGTCTGACCCTGTGCCTCATGGGAACAGTCCAGCCCAAACTGCCAAGCCATGTCTTCCCTGGACCGGAAACAAGCATCCTAGGACCGGTTTCTGGCATTTCAGCCGTCATCAGCCAGGCTTGCTTGAATCCAGTGGCAAAGTGAGCAAGGGACCCACGTCTGGGCATACCCCCGCCAACTTAGGGCGACCAAAGCGATACAAAAGGGGATGATGGACGGAACGTTTGAGCCAATCAAACACTCACCCCCAGTCAACTGATCTGGGTTTAATCCATCATCATTCTTTAGCTCACTCCACCACCCCAGTTCAGACATGGCCATATGCAAATCAGTCTGACCCTGTGCCTCATGGGAACAGTCCAGCCCAAACTGCCAAGCCATGTCTTCCCTGGACCGGAAACAAGCATCCTAGGACCGGTTACTGGCATTTCAGCCGTCATCAGCCAGGCTTGCTTGAATCCAGTGGCAAAGTGAGCAAGGGACCCACGTCTGGGCATACCCCCGCCAATTTAGGGCGACCAAAGCGATACAAAAGGGGATCATGGACGGAACGTTTGAGCCAATCAAACACTCACCCCCAATCAACTGATCTGGGTTTAATCCATCATCATTCTTTAGCTCACTCCACCACCCCAGTTCAGACATGGCCATATGCAAATCAGTCTGACCCTGTGCCTCATGGGAACAGTCCAACCCAAACTGCCAAGCCATGTCTTCCCTGGACCGGAAACAAGCATCCTAGGACCGGTTTCTGGCATTTCAGCCGTCATCAGCCAGGCTTGCTTGAATCCAGTGGCAAAGTGAGCAAGGGACCCACGTCTGGGCATACCCCCGCCAACTTAGGGCGACCAAAGCGATACAAAAGGGATGATGGACGGAACGTTTGAGCCAATCAAACACTCACCCCCAGTCAACTGATCTGGGTTTAATCCATCATCATTCTTTAGCTCACTCCACCACCCCAGTTCAGACATGGCCATATGCAAATCAGTCTGACCCTGTGCCTCATGGGAACAGTCCAGCCCAAACTGCCAAGCCATGTCTTCCCTGGACCGGAAACAAGCATCCTAGGACCGGTTACTGGCATTTCAGCCGTCATCAGCCAGGCTTGCTTGAATCCAGTGGCAAAGTGAGCAAGGGACCCACGTCTGGGCATACCCCCGCCAACTTAGGGCGACCAAAGCGATACAAAAGGGGATGATGGACGGAACTTTTGAGCCAATCAAACACTCACCCCCAGTCAACTGATCTGGGTTTAATCCATCATCATTCTTTAGCTCACTCCACCACCCCAGTTCAGACATGGCCATATGCAAATCAGTCTGACCCTGTGCCTCATGGGAACAGTCCAGCCCAAACTGCCAAGCCATGTCTTCCCTGGACCGGAAACAAGCATCCTAGGACCGGTTTCTGGCATTTCAGCCGTCATCAGCCAGGCTTGCTTGAATCCAGTGGCAAAGTGAGCAAGGGACCCACGTCTGGGCAAACCCCCGCCAACTTAGGGTGACCAAAGCGATACAAAAGGGGATGATGGACGGAACATTTGAGCCAATCAAACACTCACCCCCAGTCAACTGATCTGGGTTTAATCCATCATCATTCTTTAGCTCACTCCACCACCCCAGTTCAGACATGGCCATATGCAAATCAGTCTGACCCTGTGCCTCATGGGAACAGTCCAGCCCAAACTGCCAAGCCATGTCTTCCCTGGACCGGAAACAAGCATCCTAGGACCGGTTTCTGGCATTTCAGCCGTCATCAGCCAGGCTTGCTTGAATCCAGTGGCAAAGTGAGCAAGGGACCCACGTCTGGGCATACCCCCGCCAACTTAGGGCGACCAAAGCGATACAAAAGGGGATGATGGACGGAACGTTTGAGCCAATCAAACACTCACCCCCAGTCAACTGATCTGGGTTTAATCCATCATCATTCTTTAGCTCACTCCACCACCCCAGTTCAGACATGGCCATATGCAAATCAGTCTGACCCTGTGCCTCATGGGAACAGTCCAGCCCAAACTGCCAAGCCATGTCTTCCCTGGACCGGAAACAAGCATCCTAGGACCGGTTTCTGGCATTTCAGCCGTCATCAGCCAGGCTTGCTTGAATCCAGTGGCAAAGTGGTCCAAGCACTTCTAGAGGCTCTAGGCCTAGTGTCTAGTTCAGTCGTGGTTCTTATACCACTTTATTGGTATATGGTTTGGTACGCCCCTAGGGCCCAAACGTGTATTTGTGCTATTACTGTGTTTAAATAACTTATAACTTTTGTACTTCGAACTCTAGCCTCATAAAGAGACTAGAGGGGTGTGTTTAGCAATAAATACATATATTTTGAATATATACCTGGTGTGGTGCTCTTTCATTTGGTCACTCAAGAGATTATAGACTGGTAAAACAAGCTGCTTTATATTCCTTCAAGACTTAGCCTGAAGGCTGCTCTCCATAGCTACCACTAGGATAGCTTTCAATAAGGTTGTATTTAACCTATCTCCAATAAGGGGTTGTTTGGACTGGTGCAAGGTGCCCACTATAATTAGTGGACAGCATATGCCAGGCCAACTTCTCACATTGGTGTGCAGCGTGTGGGATTCCAGCTTGCTATTGTTTTACCAGATAATCTCAATTGAATTGATCAACTGAAAACCACTAAAGGTACCTAAGGTACATATAATTTAAGCTTAGAATACAGTAAGTTCTACTGAACTTAGAGTTGTGTGTTAAGGGATAGCACACCCTTTCTACAACTCAAGAGAGTTTAGTAGGACACACTAGAGTAGGTAGTGCATACACCACACCACACTAGTAATGTCTTTAAAGGAAGGACCTAAAGAATCCTTGCCAGAAGCCACTGGGCTTCTTCCTCCAAGTATGATACACTCCCATTCTTGGAATTGAGAGCTTTATGTAACTTGAGGAAATTGAGGACAGGCCAAAGTCCCACCACCCAACACCTTAAAGAGTTGTTGGTAGCTTATGACCTTAGTAAGCCCTTGGGGACTGAAGGGGTAGGAGCTGAGGGTGGGGCAGAAGATGAGGGTAAGGCCAGGGGTAGCAATACCCCCAGCCCCCCCTCTGAAACTGGCCAGGAGGGTGACAATGACCCTGACCTGGATAACCCAATCCCTCCTGTGGACGATGAAGAGGAAGATCTGGATGATCCCCACTTTGTCCCCCCAGGAAGGATTATGAGTGTGCCCAGAAAGTCTAGATCTCCTTCTCAGGAGTCTAACCACTCTGGCACCTCCATAGGGACCTCTGTCTCATCTCATAGGAGGGAATCCTCTCATGAGAGGAGAAGGAGGCTGGTTCAATATGAGGAAGCTCAGCTTGAAATCAGAAAGCAGCAACTGGCTGTAGACAGGGAGTCCCTAGATCTCTTCAAAGAGAGAAGAAAGTTGGGACTAGAGTCCCATGGTGGCAGCCATGTCCCTAGAGATAGGGAAAGGTCCTATGACCATAGGAACCTGAGCAAGATTGTCCCTCCCTACCAGAGTGGGGATGACATCCACAAGTGGATAACTGCTCTAGAGAGGGCCTGTAAAGTACAGAAGGTCCCTCAGGAGCAGTGGGCAGCAATCTTGTGGCTCTCCTTTGCAGACAAAGGTAGAGATAAGCTCCTCACTGTTAGAGAGGAGGATGCTGATAATTACAAGGTCTTGAAGAGTGCTCTTATTGATGGGTTTGGCCTAACCACTGAACAGTACAGGTTGAAGTTCAGAGATACCCAAAAAGCACAGACTCAAGACTGGGTAGACTATGTGGATTGTTCTGCCAAGGCTCTGGAAGGCTGGTTGATGGGCAGTAAGGTGTGTGACTTCTCAGGATTGTACAATCTGATAATGAGGGAGCAGATTCTTAATAACTGTCAAAATCAGCTGTTGCATCAATACCTGGTAGACTCTGATCTGACCTCTCCCCAAGAATTGGGAAAGAAGGCAGACAAATGGGTCAGAACCAGGGTGAAGCAGAGAGTACAGAACCAAGGTGGGGACACTAAGAAGCAAGATGCTATGAACTCTGAAAAGGGTGGGGAGAAGGGTAAAGATCAAAAGTCTTCATCAGGCCCCCAAAAATCTTCTTCAGGTGGGGATTCACAGTCTACAAAAGGGAAAGGCCAAAGAAAACCATGGTGCAAGGTCTGTAAGCAAAAGACCCACTGGACCAGTGATTGCACCAAGTCCAAAGACTCAAGTCCAGCACCCACCAATGCCCCTAAGGCACCTGTTCCCCCTAGTACAGTTACAGTTGGTGGGAGTGCTCCAGCCAAGGGTTTAGTAGGGTTCACCCTGGGTACTGAGTTGGGCTCTGACCTAGTCAGAGAACTAACTCAGGCTGTGTTGGTCTGTGATGGAGGCATGGATGTGCCCTCCTCTATGAGTCCCAGTAATCTGGGCAAGTACAGACAACAGCCTTTAATCAATGGACGAGAGGCTTTGGCATTTAGGGACACAGGGGCAAGTGTCACAATGGTGACACAAGACCTTGTGAATCCTGGGCAAGTTATACTTGGTGAGATGTACCAAGTGACCAATGCTAGCAACGTCAGAACAGACCATACTCTGGCAGTTGTTAACTTCTCCTGGGGAGGGGTAACTGGCCTTAAGAAGGTTGTGGTGAGTGCAAACCTACCAGTCGAATGCTTGCTTGGCAATGACTTAGAGACTTCTGCTTGGGCAGAAGTGGAGCTCAGGACCCATGCAGAAATGCTGGGGATCCCTGCAGATGTGTTTGCTGTGACCAGGTCACAAGCCAAAATGTCTAGCACTGAACAGGCCTTGGATTCTGGAATAATGGACCAAGTGCCTTCCAAGAGGAGGAGTAGTAGGGTTAAGGCAGTGCCTTCCCCCTTGGCTCAGGAAGAAGATCAGTCCCTTGAGGGGATGATCTCAGTCCTGAAAGAAGGAACTGTCCCAGAGGAACTTGAACCTGACCAGGTTGAGTTCTTGGGGACAGGGGGACCTTCCAGGGCAGATCTGAGCCAGGAGCAGCAGAGCTGCCCCTCCCTTGAACCCCTCAGACAGCAAGCTGCTGCTGAGGCTGCTGGGAAAGCTAGTGGTCCCCATACAGTGTATTGGGATGATGGACTCCTGTACTCAGAGAGTAGAGACCCCAAGCCTGGTGCTACCAGGAGGTTGGTTATACCTCTGAAGTTCAGGGGCTTCCTATTGACCCTAGCCCATGATATTCCCTTGGCAGGTCAGCTGGGCCAGAACAAGACTTGGGACAGAATTGTCCCTCACTTTCACTGGCCCCACATGTCTGAAGACACCAAGGAGTTTTGTCGCTCCTGTGTAACCTGCCAGGCCAGTGGCAAGGCAGGTGGCACTACAAAGGCCCCCTGATACCACTACCTGTGGTGGGGGTGCCCTTTGAAAGGGTAGGGATTGACATTGTTGGTCCCATGGATCCCCAAACAGCCTCTGGGCACAGGTTTATCCTGGTGGTAGTGGATCATGCCACCAGGTACCCAGAAGCTATTCCCCTCAGGACCACTACAGCACCTGTGGTGGCAAGGGCCCTCCTGGGAATTTTCTCAAGAGTGGGCTTTCCTAAGGAGGTAGTATCAGACAGGGGTGCTAACTTCATGTCTGGGTACTTAAAAGCAATGTGGAAGGAGTGTGGAGTGACTTATAAGTTCACCACACCCTATCACCCACAATGCAATGGTTTAGTTGAGAGATTCAACAAAACCTTGAAGGGCATGATTAAAGGGCTCCCAGAAAAGCTTAGGCGAAGATGGGACATACTCTTGCCCTGCCTTTTATTTGCATATAGGGAGGTGCCTCAGAAGGGGGTTGGTTACAACCCTTTTGAACTTCTGTTTGGACACCCTGTCAGGGGTCCACTGTGCTTGGTGAAGGAAGGATGGGAGTTACCTCTCAAGCCCCCAAAGCAAGACATAGTGGACTATGTACTTGGTCTCCGCTCCCGGATGGCCGAGTATATGAAAAAGGCAACCAAAAACCTTGAGGCTAGCCAGGAACTTCAAAAGGCCTGGCATGACCAAAGAGCTGTTCTGACTGTTTACCAGCCAGGACAGAAGGTGTGGAGTGTTGGAGCCAGTGGCCCCAGCAGCTCTCCAAGACAAATGGAGTGGACCCCACACTATTGTTGAGCAGAAGGGTGAGGTTACCTACTTAGTAGACCTAGGAACACCCAGGAGTCCCCACAGGGTTCTCCATGTCAACAGGTTAAAACCATATGTGGACAGGGCAGACATGGGCTTGCTCATGGCTACTGATGAAGGGCAGGAGGAAGAGAGTGACCCACTCCTGACCTGCTCTCACAGAACCCTGACGATGGGTCAGTAGATGGTGTAGCCTTGGCAGGCAGCCTCACTACCCAGCAACAAACTGATTGTAGACAGGTGCTCAATCAGTTTAGACACATGTTTTCACTGACACCCAGTCAGACCACCTGGTGCACTCACGAAGTGGACACTGGGGACAGTCTGCCTATTAAAAATAAGATTTATAGGCAACCTGACCATGTCAGGGACTGTATCAGGACTGAAGTCCAGAAAATGTTGGAATTGGGAGTTATTGAACCCTCAGATAGCCCTTGGGCTAGTCCAGTGGTCCTTGTGCCAAAACCTCACACCAGTGGTGGAAAAAGAGAGATGAGGTTTTGTGTGGACTACAGGGGTCTCAATGCAGTCACTAGGACTGATGCCCATCCAATACCAAGGGCAGATGAGCTCATAGATACTTTGGCCTCAGCCAAATATCTCAGCACATTTGACTTGACAGCTGGCTACTGGCAGATCAGACTAGCTGATTCTGCAAAGCCCAAAACAGCATTCTCAACCCCTAGTGGGCATTATCAATTTGTGGTAATGCCCTTTGGTCTGAAGAATGCACCTGCCACTTTCCAAAGGTTGGTGAATACAGTTCTCACAGGTCTGGAAGCCTATAGTGCAGCATATCTAGATGATATTGCTGTCTTTAGCTCCACCTGGGAGGATCACCTGGTCCACCTCAGGAATGTTTTACAGGCCCTGCAAAAGGCAGGCCTGACTATCAAGGCCACTAAGTGCCAGATAGTGCAGAGTCAGGTTGTGTACCTGGGCCACCTTGTGGGTGGAGGCCAGGTTCAACCTTTGCAGAGCAAGATCCAGACTATCATGGACTGGACTGCTCCCACAAACCCAGACTCAGGTGAGAGCCTTCTTAGGCCTGACTGGGTACTATAGGAGATTTGTCAAGGGGTATGGATCAATAGTGACACCCCTGAATGACTTAACTTCTAAGAAAATGCCCAAAAAGGTTCAGTGGACAGCTAGCTGTCAAAAGGCCTTTGATGACCTGAAGCAGGCCATGTGCACTGCTCCCATTCTACAGAGTCCTGATTACTCCAAGAAGTTCATTGTTCAAACTGATGCATCTGAATTGGGGGTAGGGGCTGTACTGTCACAATTGAATGAAGAAGGTCAGGATCAGCCAGTAGCTTTCATTAGCAGAAGGCTGACCCCTAGAGAGAAACGTTGGTCAGCCATAGAGAGGAGGCCTTTGCTGTGGTCTGGGCTCTGAAGAAGTTGAGGCCATACTTGTTTGGTACCCACTTCCTGGTTCAGACAGACCATAAGCCACTCTTATGGCTAAAACAAATGAAGGGTGAAAACCCCAAACTGCTTAGGTGGTCCATTTCCCTACAGGGGATGGACTTCACAGTGGAACATAGACCTGGGAGTAACCATGCCAATGCAGATGGACTCTCTAGGTACTTCCACTTAGAACATGAAGACTTAACTGGGCAAGGTTAGTTTAATGTCCCTACGTTTGGGGGGTTGTGTAGGAGAGTAGGATCTGCTTCACATGGGTACCCCCACTTTTTGCTGATGCTTCACTGTTTTTCGACATTAGTCTGGCTGGGGCCCTGCTAATCAGAACCCCAGCCTAGCTGCTTCCTCTCTAAAATGGTTTCCATGTGCCTTAGGCACATCACTGATTGGAATCTGGAGTGCCCTTATAAGTCCCTAGTATATGGTATACTATCTACCAAGGGCATAGGTACCTCAGAGGCCTACCAGGGGCTGCAGCATGTATTATGCCACCCCTGGAAGGCCATCCAAACTGACACCACAGGTCTGCTACTGCAGCCTGGGTAAGGTGGTGCATGCACCCCTTACTGTGATATAGGTTACCTATATCACTAAATACATACACACATATAAACCTATAAGTCACTCCTATGGCTGGCCTTATCAATCCTGAAGGCAGAGTGCGTGGTTCCTACATGAGAGGGTGCCCCTGCATGAGCAGGGCCCCTCTGCAGCGTTCGGAGACCCTTCTCTGATGCTGTTTGTAGTGCAGCCTGACCATATACTCTTAAGCGCATTATAACCTTGCGTTAAATGCTAACTTTGGAATGGCTGCACCTAAACATGTCGTGTTTGGTGTCAAACATCTTGGAATACTACCCCCCGCCAATTCTGGCAGTGGAGGTAGCATTCCACCCTTCTAGAGGGAGAGACATGTTAACCCTGGCCTGGCCGGTAACTTCTTTCTAAAGCCCTGGCATCACAAAATGGATGCTGCTGCCACAGACACGAGTCTGGCCTCCTGCTGCTGGACGAAACTCTGGCAGGGAGGCCTGGACAATAGGTTTCCTGTCCCAGGGAGGTGTGACCACCTCCCCAGACAGGATAATGTGTATTGGGGCTGGGCGGGAGCACTTTCGGGTGCTTTGAAGTCCTGCACTGGGGGCACATTTGGTGTCCCTGTGCATACCCCAGTTCAAACCGGATCAGGGGCTTGCAGCCCCTGCTTTGGCGCGAACTGGACAAAGGAAAGGGTGTAGCCACCCCTCTGCCCTGACCCACCCATAGGTGGGGCCACAGAGTAGTCCAACCCCTAAACTTGGTATAAGTATAGGAACCCAGTCCTTAGGACTTTAGATTATCCCTGGACGAAACTCTGAAACAGAATCCTGGACATTCGACGCTCTACTAAAGACTAGAGGACAGAAGAATCTCCCTTGGGGTCAAGGAGTGACTCCCCTGCTTGGCAGGCACCAAAGAAGCAATTGTCCGGTCTGCATCGCTGAAGCTCCCGTCGGACGCCGAAGTCTTTGCATCACCAGAGGTGGATTTCCAGACTTCACCGAGGCTGCCCTGAGTCCCCAGCAAAGCTGAGGCCCGTAGCTGTCGTGGGTAACGTGGAACTGTGACCCCTGGACACCGCACACATTTGCTAGTGCATCCTCTTCTGGGTCTCCCACGAAGTCGTGCTTTGGGCTCCGAGTAACCCTAGCCTCCAGCACCAACTGCACCAAAGATCACTGGCCTCCACTCTACAGGTGTCCTGTGAGCCAGATCCACGTGCAACATCTTGAGGCTCCTTCACGGTCACTAGCCCGTTGGCTAGTAGCCCTTTATGAAGGCCAATCCTTTTCTTGTTGGGCACCCTGGTTGCTCCGGGCCTGCCCTCATTTACCTTCGCTGGATGAGTTCCTCAGACCTTGTTGGTCTGCACCATCGACGATCTTCATCTTCACCAAGACTTGCCGTTGCCAAGGCTTGTTGGGTCCAATCCGGTCGCCGACACCTCAGCACTCGACAAACATCATGTACCAGCCCGAATCCTGCTCCTTGTCACCGACAACGCCTCCTGGACCTCGTGGCTGAAGAGTCAAGACGACCGTCAATGCACCTGAAGCACTCGACATCGGTGGGCATCTGTCCATCGCCTTCCTGGTCACTGGCTAGTGACCCAGACTCTGTCCCCTCTGCTTTCAGGTTCTTCAGATCTCCGATCCACTCTTGGATCCACCCGGACACTTTCCACTTGGTCGCCAGCAGCACTTTGCAGCAGATCGCCATTCAAATCGGCAGACGAAACCCGACCCCGAAAGGCACCTATGCACCCGGCTTCCCTGGGTGAGGTAACACGAGTACTCCGGTGCTCCCGTGGGTAGAGACTCTAGAACGACCTAGTTCTCAAAGGGTTTGCTCCAAGTCCTCCTTTAAGTGTCCCTTTTCTTTAATTTCCTGATCGCGACTTTCTCCATAGAAGTTAACGGCGTATCGCGGTTGTGTATTTACACTGCACTGCGTCCCCGTGGGTCCCCTGTGTCACTATCTTGGGTGGTTCCTTGTGGTCCAAGCACTTCTAGAGGCTCTAGGCCTAGTGTCTAGTTCAGTCGTGGTTCTTATACCACTTTATTGGTATATGGTTTGGTACTTCCCTAGGGCCCAAACGTGTATTTGTGCTATTACTGTGTTTAAATAACTTATAACTTGTGTCCTTCGAACTCTAGCCTCATAAAGAGACTAGAGGGGTGTGTTTAGCAATAAATACATATATTTTGAATATATACCTGGTGTGGTGCTCTTTCATTTGATCACTCAAGAGATTATAGACTGGTAAAACAAGCTGCTTTACATTCCTTCAAGACTTAGCCTGAAGGCTGCTCTCCATAGCTACCACTAGGATAGCTTTCAATAAGGTTGTCTTTAACCTATCTCCAATAAGGGGTTGTTTGGACTGGTGCAAGGTGCCCACTATAATTAGTGGACAGCATATGCCAGGCCAACTTCTCACAGTCAACCACTACTGCCACGAGGATTTGTCATTCCAGCTCTAACCAAGAAGCTAGACTGCTTTTGCCCCTTCTCACTTGTCAGCCATCTTGCTACTGAGCTACACTAGTCATGCAGCTTACCTTTTCTCAAGTGTTGATATTTAGTGATTGAACTGTATACCACTACTACCATGAGTCCTTGTCATTCCAACTCTAACAGAGATTCTAGATACTTTTGCCCCATCTCTCTTGTTGGAAAACTTGCTACTGATCTACACTAGTCAGGCAGCTTACTTTTTCAAACGTTAGTAAGTGGAGATTGAACTGTCTACCACTACTACCATGAGGCCTTGTCATTCCAAATCTATCTAAGGCGCTGGACTGCTTTTGCCCCTTCTCACTTGTCAGCCTTCTTGCTACTGATCTACACTAATCAGGCAGCTTACCTTTTCTCAAGTGTTAGTAAATAGAGATTGAACTGTCTACCACCACTACCATGTGTCGTTGTCATTCCAACTCTAAGCAAGATGCTAGATGCTTTTGAACCTTCTCTCCTGTCAGAAATCTTGATACTGATCTACACTAGTCAGGCAACTTTCTTTTTTTCAAGTGTTAGTAAGTAGAGGTTGAACTGTCTACCCCTGTTACCATGAGTCCTTGCCATTCCAGCTCTAACCAAGATGCTAGATGTTTTTGCCCCTTCTCACTTGTCAGAAATCTTGCTATAGACCTACACTAGTCAGGCAGCTTGATTTTTTTCAAGTGTTGGTAAGTAGAGTTTGAACCGTCAACCACTACTGCCATGAGGCTTTGTCATTCCAGCTCTAACCAAGATGCTAGACTGCTTTTGCCCCTTCTCACTTGTTGGGCATTTTGCTACTTATCTACACTAGTCATGCAGCTTACCTTTTCTCAAGTGTTGATATTTAGTAATTGAACTGTCTGCCACTACTACCATGAGGCCTTGTTATTCCAACTCTAAGCAAGATGCTAGATTCTCTTGCCCCTTCTCTCTTGTCCGACATCTTGCTACTGATCTACACTAGTCAGGCAGCTTTCTTTTTTTCAAGTGTTAGTAAGTAGAGATAGAACGGTCTACCACTACTACCATGAAGCCATGTCATTCCAACCCTAACTAAGGCGCTAAACTGCTTTTGCCCCTCTCACTCGTCTGCCATCTTACTACTGATCTACACTAGTCAGGCAGCTTACCTTTTGTCAAGTGTTTCTAAGAAGAGATTGAACTGTCTACTACTACTACCATGAGTCCTTGTCATTCCAGCTATACCCAAAATGTTAGATGCTTTTGCTCCTTTTCACTTGTCTGAAATTTTGTTATTGATCTATTCTAGTCAGGCAGCTTGCCTTTTTTCAAGTGTAGGTGAGTAGAGTTTGAACAGTCAACCACCACTGCCATGAGGCTTTGTCATTCCAGCTCTAATCAAGATGTAGACTGCTTTTGACCCTTCTCACTTGTCAGGCATCTTGCTACTGATCTACACTAATCATGGAGCTTACCTTTTCTCAAGTGTTGATATTTAGTGATTGAACTGTCTACCACTACTACCATGAGTCCTTGTCATTCCAGCTCTAACCAAAATGCTAGATGCTTTTGCCCCTTCTCTCTTGTCGGAAATCTTGATACTGGTCTACACTAGTCAGGCCGCTTACTTTTTTCAATTGTTAGTAAGTACAGATTGAACTGTCTACCAGTACTACCATGAGGCCTTGTCATTCCAACTCTAACTAAGGCACTAGACTGCTTTTGCCCCTTCTCACTTGTCAGCCTTCTTGCTATTGATCTACATTAGTCAGGCAGCTTACCTTTTCTCAAGTGTTAGTAAGTAGAGATTGAACTGTATACCACTACAACCATGATGCTTTCTCATTCCAGCTCTAACCAAGATGGAAGATGCTTTTGCCCCTTCTCACTTGTCTGCCATTTTACTACTGATCTACACTAGTCAGGCAGCCTACCTTTTGTCAAGTGTTTCTAAGTAGAGATTGAACTATATACCGCTACTACCATGAGTTCTTGTCATTCCTGCTCTAACCCAGATGCAAGATGATTTTGCCCATTCACTCTTATCGGAAATCTTGCTACTGATCTACACTAGTGAGGCAACGTACTGTTTTTTAAGTGTTAGTAAGTAGAGATTGAACTGTCTACCACTATTACCATGAGGCCTTGTCATTCCAACTCTATCCAAGATGCTAGACTGCTTTTGCCCCTTCTCACTTGTCGGCCGTCTTGCTACTGATCTACAGTAGTCAGGCAGCTTACCTTTTCTCAAGTGTTTGTATTTAGAGATTGAACTTTCTACCACTACAACCACGAGGCCTTGTCATTCCAACTGTAACCAAGATGCTTGACTGCTTTTGCCCTTTTTCACTTGTCAGGCATCTTGCTTAATGACCTACACTAGTCAGGCAGCCAGCCTTTTCTCAAGTGTTAGTAAGTAGAGATTGAACTGTCTACCACTACTACCATGAGTCCTTGTCATTTCAACTCTAACTAAGGCGCTAGACTGCTTTTGGCTTTACTCACTTGTCGGTCATCTTGCTATTGTCGTACACTAGTCAGGCAGCTTACCTTTTCTCAAGAGTTGGTATTTACAGTTTGAAGTGTCTACCACTACAAACATGAGGCCTTGTCATACCAACTCTAAGCAAGATGCTAGACTGCTTTTCACCCTTCTCACTTGTTGGCCATCTTGCTACTGATCTACATAGTCTAGCAGCTTTCTTTTTCTCAAGTGTTAGTAAGAAGAGATTGAATTTTCTACCACTACTGCCATGAGGCCTTGTCATTCCAACTCTAACTAAGTCGCTAGGCTGCTTTTGCCCCCTCTCCCTTGTCGGACATCTTGCTACTGATCTACACTACTCAGGCAGCTTACATGTTATCGAATTGTTTTAAGTAGATATTGAACTGTCTACCACAACTACCATGAGTCGTTGTCATTGTGAGAAGTTGGCCTGGCATATGCTGTCCACTAATTATAGTGGGCACCTTGCACCAGTCCAAACAACCCCTTATTGGAGATAGGTTAAAGACAACCTTTATTGAAAGCTATCCTAGTGGTAGCTATGGAGAGCAGCCTTCAGGCTAAGTCTTGAAGGAATGTAAAGCAGCTTGTTTTACCAGTCTATAATCTCTTGAGTGATCAAATGAAAGAGCACCACACCAGGTATATATTCAAAATATATGTATTTATTACTAAACACACCCCTCTAGTCTCTTTATGAGGCTAGAGTTCGAAGTACATAAGTTATAAGTTATTTAAACACAGTAATAGCACAAATACATGTTTGGGCCCTAGGGGCGTACCAAACCATATACCAATAAAGTGGTATAAGAACCACGACTGAGCTAGACACTAGGCCTAGAGCCTCTAGAAGTGCTTGGATCACAAGGAACCACCCAAGGTAGTGACACAGGGGACCCACGGGGGACGCGTGCAGTGTAATAACACAGCCGCGAATCGCCGTTAATTTCTATGGAGAAAGTCGCGGTTTGGAATTTAAAGAAAAGGGACACTTAAAGAAGGACTTGGAGCAAACCATTTGAGAACTAGGTCGTTCTAGAGTCTCTACCCACGGGAGCACCGGAGTACTCTTGTTACCTCACCCAGAGAAGCCGGGTGCATAGGTGCCTTTCGGGGTCGGGTTTCGTCGTCGATTTGAATGGCGATCTGCTGCAAAGTGCTGCTGGCGACCAAGTGAAAAGTGTCCGGGTGGATCCAAAGGTGGATCGGAGATCTGAAGAACCTGAAAGCAGAGGGGACAGAGTCTGGGTCACTAGCCAGTGACCAGGAAGGCGATGAGCAGATGCCCTCCGATGTCGAGTGCTTCAGGTAGGTTGACAGTTGTCTTGACTCTTCAGCCACGAGGTCCAGGAGGCGTTGTCGGCAAACAGGAGCAGGATTCGGGCTGGTACACGATGTCTGTCGAGTGCTGACATGTCGGCGACCGGATTGGACCCAACAAGCCTTGGCAACGGAAAGTCTTGATGAAGATGAAGATTGACGATTGTGCAGACCAGCAAGGTCTGAGGAACTCACCCAGCAAGGGTAAGTGAGGGCAAGCCTGGAGCAACCAGGGAGCCCAAGTAGAAAAAGATTGGCCTTCGTGAAGGGCTACTAGCCAATGGGCTAGCGTCCGCGAAGGAGCCTCAAGACAGTGCACGTGGAGCTGGCTCACAGGACACTCGTAGAGTGGAGGCCAATGATCTTCAGTGCAGTTGGTGCTGGAGGCTAGGGCTACTAGGAGTCCAAAGCACGACTTCGTGGGAGACCCAGAAGAGGATGCACTTGCAAATGCGTGCGGTGTCCAGGGGTCACGGTTCCACGTTACCCACGACAGCTACGGGCCTCAGCTTTGCTGGGGACTCAGGGCAGCCTCGGTGAAGTCTGGAAATCTACCTCTGCTGATGCAAAGACTTCGGCGTCCGACGGAGCTTCAGCGATGCAGACCGGACAATTGCTTCTTTGGTGCCTGCCAAGCAGGGAGTCACTCCTTGACCCCAAGGGAGATTCTTCTGTCCTCTAATCTTTAAGTAGAGCGTCAAAGGTCCAGGATTCTGTGTCAGAGTTTCGTCCAGGGATAATCTAAAGTCCTAAGGACTGGGTTCCTATACTTATACTAAGTTTAGGGGTTGGACTTACTCTGTGGCCCCACCTATGGGTGGGTCAGGGCAGAGGGGTGGCTACACCCCTTTCCCTTTGTCCAGTTCGCGCCAAAGCAGGGGCTGCAAGCCCCTGATCCGGTTTGAACTGGGGTATGCACAGGGACACCAAATGTGCACCTGTCTGGGGAGCTGGTCACACCTCCCTGGGACAGGAAACCTATTGTCCAGGCCTCCCCTGCCGGAGTTTCGGTCAGCAGCAGGAGGCCAGACTTGTGTCTGTGGCAGCAGCATCCATTTTGTGATGCCAGGGCTTTAGAAAGAAGTTACCGGGCAAGCCAGGGTTAACATGTCTCTCCCTCTAGAAGGGTGGAATGCTACCCCCGCCGCCAGAATTGGCGGGGGGGTAATATTCCAAGATGTTTGACACCAAACACGACATTTTTCGTTGAAGCCATCCCAAAGTTAGCATTTAATGCGAGGTTATAATGCGCTTAAGAGTATATGGTCAGGCTGCACTACAAACAGCATCAGAGAAGGGTCTCCGAACGCTGCAGAGGGGCCCTGCTCATGCAGGGCACCCTCTCACATAGGAACCACGCACTCTGCCTTCAGGATTGATAAGGCCTGCCATAGGAGTGACTTATAGGTTTATATGTGTGTATGTATATAGTGATATAGGTAGCCTATATCACAGTAAGGAGTGCATGCACCACCTTACCCAGGCTGCAGTAGCAGACCTGTGGTGTCAGTTTGGATGGCCTTCCAAGGGTAGCACAATACATGCTGCAGCCCCTGGTAGGCCTCTGAGGTACCTATGCCCTGGGTACATAGTATACCATATACTAGGGACTTATAAGGGCTCTCCAGATTCCAATCAGAGATGTGCCTAAGGCACATGGAAACCATTTTAGAGAGGAAGCAGCTAGGCTGGGGTTTTGATTAGCAGGGCCCCAGCCAGACTAAGGTCGAAAAACAGTGAAGCATCAGCAAAAAGTGGGGGTACCCATGTGAAGCAGATCCTACTCTCCTACAGTCATTACAGATCTAATCAAGATGCTAGATGCTTTTGCCCCTTCTCACTTGTCTGAAATCTTGTTATTGACCTACTCTAGTCAGGCAGTTAGCCTTTTTTCAAGTGTTGGTAAGTAGAGTTTCAACAGTCAACCACTACTGCCACGAGGCTTTGTCATTCCAGCTCTAACCAAGATGCTAGACTGCTTTTTCCCATTCTCACTTGTCAGCCATCTTGCTACTGATCTTCACTAGTCATGCAGCTTACCTTTTCTCAAGTGTTGATATTTAGTGATTGAACTGTATACCACTACTACCATGAGTCCTTGTCATTCCAACTCTACCAGAGATGCTCTATACTTTTGCCCCTTCTCTCTTGTTGGAAAACTTGCTACTGATCTACACTAGTCAGGCAGCTTACTTTTTTTCAAACGTTAGTAAGTGGAGATTGAACTGTCTACCACTACTACCATGAGGCCTTGTCATTCCAACTCTATCTAAGGCGCTGGACTGCTTTTGCCACTTCTCACTTGTCAGCCTTCTTGCTACTGATCTACACTAATCAGGCAGCTTACCTTTTCTCAAGTGTTAGTAAATAGAGATTGAACTGTCTACCACTACTACCATGAGTCCTTGCCATTCCAGCTCTAACCAAGATGCTAGATGCTTTTGCCCCTTCTCACTTGTCAGAAATCTTGCTATAGATCTACACTAGTCAGGCAGCTTGACTTTTTTCAAGTGTTGGTAAGTAGAGTTTGAACCGTCAACTACTACTGCCATGAGGCTTTGTCATTCCAGCTCTAACCAAGATGCTAAACTGCTTTTGCCCCTTCTCACTTGTTGGGCATTTTGCTACTTTTCTACACTAGTCATGCAGCTTACCTTTTCTCAAGTGTTGATATTTAGTAATTGAACTGTCTATCACTACTACCATGAGGCCTTGTCATTCCAACTCTAAACAAGATGCTAGATTCTCTTGCCCCTTCTCTCTTGTCCAAAATCTTGCTACTGATCTACACTAGTCAGGCAGCTTTCTTTTTTTCAAGTGTTAGTAAGTAGAGATAGAACTGTCTACCGCTACTACCATGAAGCCGTGTCATTCCAACTCTAACTAAGGCGCTAGACTGCTTTTGCCCCTTCTCTCTTGTCCAAAATCTTACTACTGATCTACACTAGTCAGGCAGCTTACCTTTTGTCAAGTGTTTCTAAGAAGAGATTGAACTATCTACTACTACTACCATGAGTCCTTGTAATTCCTGCTCTAACCCAGATGCAAGATGTTTTTGCCCCTTCACTCTTGTCGGAAATCTTGCTTCTGATGTACACTAGTGAGGAAACTTACTTTTTTTCAAGTGTTAGTAAGTAGAGATTGAACTGTCTACCACTTTTACCATGAGGCCTTATCATTCCAACTCTAAATAAGGCACTAGACTGCTTTTGCCCCTTCTCACTTTTCGTCCGTCTTAATACTGATCTACACTAGTCAGGCAGCTTACCTTTTCTCAAGTATTTGTATTTAGATATTGAACTGTCTACCACTACAACCACGAGGCCTTGTCATTCCAACTGTAACCAAGATGCTTGACTGCTGTTGCCCTTTTCACTTGTCGGGCATCTTGCTATTGACCTTTACTAGTCAGGCAGCTTGCCTTTTCTCAAGTGTTAGTAAGTTAAGATTGAACTGTCTACCACTACTACCATGGTTCATTGTCATTCCAACTCTAACTAAGGCGCTAGACGAGTTTTGCCCCTACTCACTTGTCCGTCATCTTGCTACTGTCCTACACTAGTCAGGCAGCTTGATTTTTCTCAAGTGTTTGGTATTTATAGATTGAACTGTGTACCACTACTACCATTCCAACTGAAACCAAGAAGCTAGCCTACTTTTGTCCATTCTCACTTGTTGGCCGTCTTGCTATTGACCTACACTAGTCAGGCAGCTTACCTTTTCTCAAGTGTTAGTAAGTGGAGATTGAACTGTCTACAACTACTACCATGAGGCCTTGTCATTCAAATTCTAACTAAGGCGCTACACTGCTTTTGCCCCTTCTCCCTTGTCAGCCTTCTTGCTACTGATATACACTAGTCAGGCAGCTTACCTGTTCTCACATTTTTTTAAGTAGAGATTGAACTGTCCACCACTACTAGCATGAGTCCTTGTCATTCCAGCTCTAAGCAATTTGCTAGATGCTTTTGCCCCTTCTTACTTGTCTGAAATCTTGTTATTGACCTACTCTAGTCAGGCAGCTTGCCTTTTTTCAAGTGTTGGTAAGTAGAGTTTAAATAGTCAACCACTACTGCCATTAGGCTTTGTCATTCCAGCTCTAACCAAGATGCTAGACTGCTTTTGCCCTTTCTTACTTGTCGGGCATCTTGCTACTGCTCTACACCAGTCATGCAGCTTACTTTTTTTCAAGTGTTAGTAAGGGGAGATTGAACTGTCTACCACTTTTACCATGAGGCCTTGTCATTCCAATTCTAACCAAGATGCTAGACTGCTTTTGCCCCTTCTCACTTGTTGGCCATCTTGCTATTGACCTACACTAATCAGGCAGCTTACCTTTTCTCAAGTGTTAGTAAGTAGAGATTGAACTGTCTACCACTACCACCATGAGGTCTTGTCATTCTAACTCTAAATAAGTGCTAGACTGCTTTTGCCCCTTGTCACTTGTCAGCCTTCTTGCTACTGATCTAAACTAGTTAGGCAGCTTACATTTTCTCAAGTGTTTTAAGTAGAGATTGAACTGTCTACCACTACTACCATGAGTCCTTGTCATTCCACCTCTAACCGAAATGCTAGATGCTTTTGCCCCTTCTCACTTGTCGGCCATCTTGCTATTCACCTACACTAGTCACGCAGCTTACATTTTATCAAGTGTTGGTATTTAGAGATTGAACTTTCTACCACTACAGATATGAGGCCTTGTCATTCGAACTCGAAGCAAGTTGCTAGACTGCTTTTCACCCTTCTCACTTGTCGGCAGTCTTGCTACTGATCTACAATAGTCTAGTAGATTTCCTTTTCTCAAGTGTTAATAAGTAGAGATTGAACAGTCTACCACTACTGCCATGAGGCCTTGTCATTCTAATTCTAACTAAGGCGCTAGACTGTTTTTGCCCCTTCGCACTTGTCAGCTTTCTTGCTACTGATCTACACTAGTCAGGCAGCTTACCTGTTCTCAAGTTTTTTTAAGTAGAGATTGAACTGTCTACCACTACTACCATGAGTTCTTGTCATTCCAGCTATAACCAAGATGTTAGATGCTTTTGCCCCTTCTCACTTGTCTGAAATTTTGTTATTGACCTATTCTAGTCAGGCAGCTTGCCTTTTTTCAAGTGTAGGTAAGTAGAGTTTGAAGAGTCAACCACCACTGCCATGAGGCTCTGTCATTCCAGCTCTAACCAAGATGCTAGACTGCTTTTGACCCTTCTCACTTGTCAGGCATCTTGCTACTGATCTACACTAGTCATGGAGCTTACCTTTTCTCAAGTGTTGATATTTAGTGATTGAACTGTCTACCACTACTACCATGAGTCCTTGTCATTCCAGCTCTAACCAAGATGCTAGATGCTTTTGCCCCTTCTCTCTTGTCGGAAATCTTGCTACTGATCTACACTAGTCAGGCCGCTTACTTTTTCAATTGTTAGTAAGTACAGATTGAACTGTCTACCACTACAACCATGAGGATTTCTCATTCCAGCTCTAACCAAGAAGCAAGATGCTTTTGCCCCTTCTCACTTGTCTGCCATTTTACTACAGAGCTACACTAGTCAGGCAGCCTACCTTTTGTCAAGTGTTTCTAAGTAGAGATTGAACTGTATACCGCTACCACCATGAGTCCTTGTCATTCCAACTCTAACAGAGATGCTAGATACTTTTGCCCCTTCTCTCTTGTTGGAAATCTTGCTACTGATCTACACTAGTCAGGCAGCTTACTTTTTTTCAAACATTAGTAAGTGGAGATTGAACTGTCTACCACTACTACCATGAGGCCCTGTCATTCCAACTCTATCTAAGGCGCTAGACTGCATTTGCCCCTTCCCACTTGTCAGCCTTCTTGCTACTGATCTACACTAATCAGGCAGCTTACCTTTTCTGAAGTGTTAGTAATTAGAGATTGAACTGTCTACCACTACTACCATGTGTCGTTGTCATTCCAACTCTAAGCAAGATGCTAGATGCTTTTGAATCTTCTCTCCTGTCATAAATCTTGCTACTGATCTACACTAGTCAGGCACCTTTCTTTTTTTCAAGTGTTAGTAAGTAGAGGTTGAACTGTCTACCCCTGTTACCATGAGGCCTTGTCATTCCAACTCTAACTAAGGCGCTAGACTGCTTTTGCCCCTTCTCACTTGTCAGCCATCTTGCTATTGATCTACAATAGTCAGGCAGCTTACCTTTTCTCAAGTGTTAGTAAGTAGAGATTGAACTGTCTACCACTACAACCATAAGGCTTTCTCATTCCAGCTCTAACCAAGAAGCAAGATGCTTTTGCCCCTTCTCACTTGTCTGCCATTTTACTACTGAGCTACACTAGTCAGGCAGCCTACCTTTTGTCAAGTGTTTCTAAGTAGAGATTGAACTGTATACCGCTACTACCATGAGTCCTTGTCATTCCAACTCTAACAGAGATGCTAGATACTTTTGCCCCTTCTCTCTTGTTGGAAATCTTGCTACTGATCTACACTAGTCAGGCAGCTTACTTTTTTCAAACATTAGTAAGTGGAGATTGAACTGTCTACCACTACTACCATGAGGCCCTGTCATTCCAACTCTATCTAAGGCGCTAGACTGCATTTGCCCCTTCCCACTTGTCAGCCTTCTTGCTACTGATCTACACTAATCAGGCAGCTTACCTTTTCTGAAGTGTTAGTAATTAGAGATTGAACTGTCTACCACTACTACCATGTGTCGTTGTCATTCCAACTCTAAGCAAGATGCTAGATGCTTTTGAATCTTCTCTCCTGTCATAAATCTTGCTACTGATCTACACTAGTCAGGCAGCTTTCTTTTTTTCAAGTGTTAGTAGGTAGAGGTTGAACTGTCTACCCCTGTTACCATGAGGCCTTGTCATTCCAACTCTAACTAAGGCGCTAGACTGCTTTTGCCCCTTCTCACTTGTCAGCCATCTTGCTATTGATCTACAATAGTCAGGCAGCTTACCTTTTCTCAAGTGTTAGTAAGTAGAGATTGAACTGTCTACCACTACAACCATGAGGCTTTCTCATTCCAGCTCTAACCAAGAAGCAAGATGCTTTTGCCCCTTCTCACTTGTCTGCCATTTTACTACTGAGCTACACTAGTCAGGCAGCCTACCTTTTGTCAAGTGTTTCTAAGTAGAGACTGAACTGTATACCGCTACCACCATGAGTCCTTGTCAGTCCTGCTCTAACCCAGATGCAAGATGCTTTTGCCCATTCACTCTTATCGAAATCTTGCTACTGATCTACACTAGTGAGGCAACTTACTATTTTTCAAGTGTTAGTAAGTAGAGATTGAACTGTCTACCACTTTTACCATGAGGCCTTGTCATTCCAACTCTATCCAAGATGCTAGACTGCTTTTGCCCCTTCTCACTTGTCGGCCGTCTTGCTACTGATCTACAAAAGTCAGGCAGCTTACCTTTTCTCAAGTGTTTGTATTTAGAGATCGAACTTTCTACCACTACAACCACGAGGCCTTGTCATTCCAACTGTAACCAAGATGCTCGACTGCTTTTGCCCCTTTTCACTTGTCAGGCATCTTGCTTATTGACCTACACTAGTCAGGCAGCCAGCCTTTTCTCAAGTGTCAGTAAGTAGAGATTGAACTGTCTACCACTACTACCATGAGTCCTTGTCATTTCAACTCTAACTAAGGCGCTAGACTGCTATTGGCCTTACTCACTTGTCGGTCATCTTGCTATTGTCCTACACTAGTCAGGCAGCTTACCTTTTCTCAAGAGTTGGTATTTTGAGTTTGAACTGTCTACCACTACAAACATGAGGCATTGTCATACCAACTCTAAGCAAGATGCTAGACTGCTTTTCACCCTTCTCACTTGTTGGCCATCTTGCTACTGGTCTACATAGTCTAGCAGCTTTTTTTTTCTCAAGTGTTAGTAAGAAGAGATTTAATTGTCTACCACTACTACCATGAGGCATTGTCATTCCAACTCTAACTAAGGCGCTAGACTGCTTTTGCCCCCTCTCCCTTGTCAGCTTTCTTGCTACTGATCTACACTACTCAGGCAGCTTACGTGTTCTCGAATTGTTTTAAGTAGATATTGAACTGTCTACCACTACTACCATGAGTCCTTGTCATTCCAGATCTAATCAAGATGCTAGATGCTTTTGCCTCTTCTCAATTGTCTGAAATCTTGTTATTGACCTTCTCTAGTCAGGCAGTTAGCCTTTTTTCAAGTGTTGGTAAGTAGAGTTTCAACAGTCAACCACTACTGCCACAAGGCTTTGTCATTTCAGCTCTAACCAAGATGCTAGACTGCTTTTGCCCCTTCTCACTTATCAGTCTTCTTGCTACTGATCTACACTAGTCATGCAACTTACCTTTTCTCAAGTGTTGATATTTAGTGATTGAACTGTATACCACTACTACCATGAGTCCTTGTCATTCCAACTCTAACAGAGATGCTAGATACTTTTGCCCCTTCTCTCTTGTTGGAAATCTTGCTACTGATCTACACTAGTCAGGCCGCTTACTTTTTTTCAAACGTTAGTAAGTGGAGATTGAACTGTCTACCACTACTACCATGAGGCCCTGTCATTCCAACTCTATCTAAGGCGCTAGACTGCTTTTGCCTCTTCCCACTTGTCAGCCTTCTTGCTACTGATCTACACTAATCAGGCAGCTTACCTTTTCTCAAGTGATAGTAAGTAGAGATTGAACTGTCTACTACTACTACCATGTGTCATTGTCATTCCAACTCTAAGCAAGATGCTAGATGCTTTTGAATCTTCTCTCCTGTCATAAATCTTGCTACTGATCTACACTAGTCAGGCAGCTTTCTTTTTTTCAAGTGTTAGTAAGTAGAGGTTGAACTGTCTACCCCTGTTACCATGAGGCCTTGTCATTCCAACTCTGACCAAGATGCTAGACTGCTTTTGCCCCTTCTCGCTTGTCAGAAATCTTGCTGCTGATCTACACTAGTCAGGCAGCTTACTTTTTTCAAGTGTTAGTAAGTAGAGATTGAACTGTCTACCACTTTTACCATGAGGCCTTATCATTCCAACTCTGACCAAGATGCTAGACTGCTTTTGCAACTTCTCGCTTGTCGGAAATCTTGCTACTGATCTACACTAGTCAGGCAGCTTACCTTTTCTCAAGTGTTAGTAAGCAGAGATTGAACTGTCGACCAATACTACCATGAGGCCTTGCCATTCCAACTCTAACCAAGATGCTAGACTTCTTTTGCCCCTTCTCACTTGTCGGCCATCTTGCTAGTGATCTACACTAGTCAGGCAGCTTACCTTTTCTCAAGTGTTGGTATTTAGAGATTAAACTTTCTACCTCTACAAATATGAGGCCTTGTCATTCGAACTCCAAGCAAGGTGCTAGACTGCTTTTCACCCTTCTCACTTGTCGGCAGTCTTGCTTCTGATCTATCCATAGTCTAGCAGCTTTCCTTTTCTCAAGTGTTAGTAAGTAGAGATTGAACTGTCTACCACTCCTACCATGAGGCCTTGTCATTCCAACTCTAACTAAGGCGCTAGACTGTTTTTGCCCCTTCTCACTTGTCAGCTTTCTTGCTACTGATCTACACTAGTCAGGCAGCTTACCTGTTCTCAAGTTTTTTTAAGTAGAGATTGAACTGTCTACCACTATTACCATGAGTCCTTGTCATTACAGCTATAACCAAGATGTTAGATGCTTTTGAACCTTCTCACTTGTCTGAAATTTTGTTATTGACCTACTCTAGTCAGGCAGCTTGCTTTTTTCAAGTGTAGGTAAGTAGAGTTTGAACAGTCAACCACCACTGCCATGAGGCTAAGTCATTCCAGCTCTAGCCAAGATGCTAGACTGCTTTTGACCCTTCTCACTTGTCAGGCATCTTGCTACTGATCTACATTAGTCTTGGAGCTTACCTTTTCTCAAGTGTTGATATTTAGTGATTGAACTGTCTACCACTACAACCATGAGTTGTTGTCATTCCAACTCTAAGGAAGATGTAAGATACTTTTGCCCCTTCTCACTTGTCAGGCTTCTTGCTACTGATCTACACTAAACAGGCAGCTTACCTTTTCTCAAGTGTTAATAAGTAGAGATTGAACTGTCTACCACTACAACCATGAGTTGTTGTCATGCTAGATGGTTTTGCCCCTTCTCTCTTGTCTGAAATCTTTCTATTGATCTACACTAGTCAGGCAGCTTACTTTATTTCAAATGTTAGTAAATAGAGATTGAACTGTCTACCACTTTTACCATGAGGCCTTGTCATTTTAACTCTAACCAAGATGCTAGACTGCTTTTGCGCCTTCTCACTTGTTGGCCATCTTGCTATTGACCTACACTAGTCAGGCAGCTTGCCTTTTCTAAAGTGTTGGTCAGTAGAGATTGAACTGTCTACCACTACAAACATGAGCCATCTCATTCCAACTCTAAGCAAGATGCTAGATGCTTTTGCCCCTTCTCACTTGTCGGAAATCTTGCTATTGACCTACACTAGTCAGGCAGCTTACCTTTTCTCAAGTGTTAGTAAGTAGAGATTGATCTGTCGACCACTACTACCATGAGGCCTTGTCATTCCAGCTCTAACCAAGATGCAAGATGCTTTTTCCCCTTTTCACTTGTCTGCCATCTTACTCCTGGTCTACACTAGTCAGGCAGCTTACCTTTTGTCAAATGTTTCTAAGTAGAGATTGGACTGTCTACCACTACTACCTTGAGTCCTTGTCATTCCTGCTCTAACCCAGATGCAAGATGCTTTTGCCCCTTCACTCTTGTCGCAAATCTTCCTACTGATCTACACTAGTGAGGCAACTCACTTTTTTTCAAGTGTTAGTAAGTAGAGATTGAACTGTCTACCACTTTTACCATGAGGCCTTGTCATTCCAACTCTAACCAAGATGCTAGACTGCTTTTCCCCCTTCTCACTTTTCGGCCATCTTGCTACTGATCTGCACTAGTCAGGCAGCTTACTTTTTCTCAATTAATTGCATTTAGAGATTGAACTGTCTACCACTACTACCATGAGGCCTTGTCATTCCAACTGCAACCAAGATGCTCGACTGCTGTTGCCCCTTTTCACTTGTCGGGCATCTTGCTATTGACCTACACTAGTTAGGCAGCTTGCCTTTTCTCAAGTGTTAATAAGTAGAGATTGAACTGTCAACCACTTTTACCTTGAGTCCTTGTCATTCCAACTCTGACTAAGGCGCTAGACTGCTTTTGCCCCTACTCACTTGTCGGTCATCTTGCTATTGTCCTACACTAGTCAGGCAGCTTGCCTTTTCTCAAGTGTTAGTAAGTAGAGATTGAAATGTCTACTACTACTGCCTTGAGTCCTTGTCATTCCAACTGTAACTAAGGCCCTAGACTGCTTTTGCCGCAACTCACTTGTCGGTCATCTTGCTATTGTCCTACACTAGTCAGGCAGCTTGCCTTTTCTCAAGTGTTTGGTATTTAGAGATTGAACTGTCTACCACTACTACCATGAGGCCTTGCCATTCCAACTGAAATCAAGAAGCTATACTACATTTGTCCCTTCTCACTTGTCGGCCATCTTGCTATTAACCTACACTAGTCAGGCAGCTTACCTTTTCTCAAGTGTTGGTATTTAGAGATTGAACTGTCTACCACTACAAACATGATGCCTTTTCATTCCAACTCTAAGCAAGATGCTAGACTGATTTTTACCATTCTCACTTGTCGGCCGTCTTGCTACTGATCTACACTAGTCTAGCAGCTTTCCTTTTCTCAGGTGTTAGTAAGTAGAGATTGAACTGTCTACCACTACTACCATGAGGCCTTGTCATTCCAACTCTAACTAAGGAGCTAGAGATGCTTTTGCCCCCTCTCCCTTGTCAGCCTTCTTGCTACTGGTCTACACTAGTCAGGCAGCTTACCTGTTCTGATTTTATTTTAAGTAGAGATTGAACTGTCTACCACTACTACCATGAGTCCTTGTCATTCCAGCTCTAACCAAGATGCTAGATACTTTTGCCCCTTCTCACTTGTCTGAAATATTGTCATTTACCTACTCTAGTCAGGCATCTTGCCTTTTTTCAACTGTTGGTATGTAGAGTTTGAGCAGTCAACCACTACTGCCATGAGGCTTCGTCATTCCAGCTCTAACTAAAGATGCTAAACTGCTTTTGCCCCTTGTCACTTGTTGGGCATCTTTCTACTGATCTGCACTAGTCATACAGCTTACCTTTTCTCAAGTGTTGATATTTAGTGATTGAACTGTCTACCACTACTACCATGAGTCCTTGTCATTCCAACTCTAACCAAGATGCTAGATGCTTTTGCCCTTTTCTCTTGTTGGAAATCATGCTACTGCTCTACACTAGTCAGGCAGATTGCTTTTTTTCAAGTGTTAGTATGTGGAGATTGAACTGTCTACCACTACTACCAGGAGGAATTGTCATTCCAACTCTAACTAAGGTGCTAGACTGCTTTTGCCCCTTCTCACTTGTCAGCCTTCTTGCTACTGATCTACACTTATCAGGCAGCTTTCCTTTTCTCAAGTGTTAATAAGTAAAGATTGAACTATCTACCACTACAACCATGAGTTGTTGTCATTCAACTCTAAGCAAGATGCTAGAGGCTTTTACCCCTTCTCTCTTGTCGGAAATCTTTCTATTGATCTACACTAGTCAGGCAGCTTACTTTATTTCAAGAATTAGTAAGGGGAGATTGAACTGTCTACCACATTTACCATGAGGCCTTGTAATTTTAACTCTAACCAAGATGATAGACTGCTTTTGCGCCTTCTCACTTGTTGGCCATCTTGCTATTGAACTACATGTAGGAAGGTGGAATCTGACTGCATGGTTGCCCCCACTTTTTTCCTGGTGTTTTGCTGGTTTTCGACTTAGTTGGACTGGGACCCTGCTATTCAGGGCCCCAGTTTATCTGCTTTCTCTTTAAAATGGATTCCCTGTACCTTAGGTACACCACAGATTGGATTCTGGGGTGCCCTTATGAGTCCCTAGTATATGGTATGCTATGTACCCAGGGCATAGGTACCCCAGAGGCCTACCAGGGGCTGAAGCATGTATTATGCCACCTCTGGGCAGCCTTCCAAAATGACACCACAGGACTGCTACAGCATCCTGAGTGAGGTGGTGCATGCACCCCTTACTGGGATATAGGTTCACTATATCTCACCCTATCACTGCACATATAAACCTATCAGTCACCCCTATGGCAGGCCTTATCAATCCTGAAGGCAGGGTGCTTGGTTTTAAGTGAGAGGGTGCCCATGCATGAGCAGAGCCCCTCTGCAGCCTTCGGAATCTATTCTCCGGGGTTTTCTGTGATGCAGCCTGACCATATACTCTTAAGTGCATTATAACCTAGCGGTAAATGCTAACTTTGGGATGGCTGCACGGAAACATGTCGTGTTTAGTGTCAAACACCTTGGAATCATACCCCCACACCAGTAACTGGTTTGGGAGTATGATCCCACCCTTCTAGAGGGAGAGACATGACAGCACCGGTATACCCGGTACCAGCTAACAGAGCCCCGGCATCACAAAATTGATGCTGCAGCCACAGACACGAGTCTGACCTCCTGCTGCTGACCGAAACTCCGGCAGGGGAGGCCTGGACAATAGAATAGTTTTCCTGTCACAGGGACGTGTTACCACCTCCCAGACAGGCTTTAGTGTATTGGGGCTGGGTGGGTGCACTCTCAGAGTGCTTTGAAGTCCTGCACTGGGGGCACATTTGGTGTCCCTGTGCATAGCCCAGTTCAAACCGGTTGCAGGGGCTACCAGCCCCGGCTCTGGCGCGAAACTGGACAAAGGAAATGCCACCCCTCTTTCCAAACCCTCCCATAGGTGGGTCCCCTGAGTTAGTCCAACCCCTTCCTTGGGTATAAGATAGGAACCCCTGGCAACAGGATGTTAGATATCCCTGGACGAAACTCTGAAACTGAATCCTGGACCTTCGACGATCTGTTCAAAGCCAGATGACTGAAGAATCTCCCTTGGAGTAAAGGAGTTACTCCCCTGCTTGGCAGGCACCAAAGACGCATCTGTCCAGTCTGCATCTCCAAAGCTCCCGCCGGACGCCGACAACTCTGCAACCCAGGTGGTGGGTTTCCAGACTTCCCAGAGGCTGACCCGAGTCTCCAGCAAAGCTGAGACCCGTAGCCCTTGTGGGTATCGTGGAACCGGAACCCCTGGACACCGTGCACATTTGCAAGTGCATATGCTTCTTGTCGATCCTAGAGGCTGTGCTTTGGGTTACTCTTAGCCCTGTCCCCGAGCAGTGAATCCACCAAAGACTGCTGGCCTACCCACTCCGGGTGACCTGTGGGCCACCATTTTGTCATTCCTTTTAAGGTCCCTTCGCGATCCCTTGTCCGTCAACTTTTGGGTCCCTCAGAAGGACAACTCTACTTTCAACAGGCCTCCCTGGTTGCTCCAGGACTGCCCTGACTCTCCCTCGCTTGGGGAGTTCCTCAAACCTTGCTGGTCCGCACCAAAGCCTTTGTTCTCTTCCTGCTTGGGTTGCTGTTGCCAAGGATTGTTGTGTCCAATCCCGGCACCAGTGCTGCAGCACTCGACATACTTTGTGGGCAGCTCGAATCCAGCTTCTGGTTGTCGTTGATGCCTCCTGGTCCTCGTGGCTGAAGAGTCAAGCTTCCCCTCCTAGCACCTGAAGCACCCGACATCGGTGGGCATTCGACTATCGTGCCCCTGGTCACTGGCTAGTGACCCAGACTCTGTCCCCCTCTGCTTTCAGGTTCTTCACATCTTTGATCCAGGCTTGGATCTCTTCGGACACTTCTCATCTTCCCGGCAGCAGCACTTTTCAGCAAGCTGCTATTGAAAACGACGGCGCGACCCGACACCATTTGACACCTATGCACCCGGCTTCCCTGGGTGAGGTAACACGAGTACTCTGGTGCTCCCGTGGGTGTTGGCCCTAGAACCATCTAAGTCCAAAAGGGTTTGTTCCTAGTCCACTCCGAAGTGTCCTTAAACTTTAAAACTCTAACCGCGACTTTCCCCATAGAAGCTAACGGAGCTCGCGGCTGTGTTCAAACACTGCACACGTCCCCCGTGGATCCCTTGTGTCACTACCTTGGGTGGTTCCTTGGGGTCCCAGCGATTCTACAGGCTCTAGGCCTTGTGTCTAGTCAAGTCGTGGTTCTTATACCACTTTCTTAATATATGGTTTGGTTCGCCCCTAGGGCCTATCGTATATTGTGCTGATTTACTGTGATATTTGAAGTGTAACATATGTGCTTTGACCTCTAGCCTCATAAAGAGACTAGTAGGGTGTGTTTAGAAATAAATACATATATTTTATATATATATATACCTGGTGTGGTCTCCTTTCATTTAGCCATTCAAGAGATTATAGACTGGTAAAACAAACAGCTTTACACTACTTCAAGACTTAGCCTGAAGGCTGCTCTCCATAGCTACCACTAGGAAAGCTTTCAATAAAGGTTGTCTTTAACCTATCACCTCTAAGGGGCTGTTTGGACTGGTGCAAGGTGCCCACTATCACTAGTGGACAGCATATACCAGGCCAACTTCTCACACTACACTAGTCAGGCAGCTTGCCTTTTTTAAAGTGTTGGTAAGTAGAGATTGAACTGTCTACCACTACCACCATGAGGCCTTGTCCTTCTAACTCTAACTAGGCGCTATACTGCTTTTGCTCCTTCTCACTTGTCAGCCTTCTTGCTCCTGATCTACACTAGTTAGACAGCTTACATTTTGTCAAGTGTTTTAAGTAGAGATTGAACTGTCTACCACTACAACCATGAGTTGTTGTCATTCCAACTCTAAGCAAGATGCTAGAGGCTTTTACCCCTTCTCTCTTGTCGGAAATCTTTCTATTGATCTACACTAGTCAGGCAGCTTACTTTATTTCAAGTGTTAGTAAGGGGAGATTGAACTGTCTACCACTTTTACCATGAGGCCTTGTCATTTTAACTCTAACCAAGATGATAGACTGCTTTTGCGCCTTCTCACTTGTTGGCCATCTTGCTATTGAACTACACTAGTCAGGCAGCTTGCCTTTTCTAATGTGTTGGTAAGTAGAGATTGAACTGTCTACCACTAACACCATGAGGCCTTGTCATTCTAACTCTAACTATGTGCTATACTGCTTTTGCCCCTTCTCACTTGTCAGCCTTCTTGCTACTGATCTACACTAGTTAGGCAGCTTACATTTTGTCAAGTGTTTTAAGTAGAGATTGAACTGTCTACCACCACTACCATGAGTCCTTGTCATTCCAGCTCTAACCAAGATGCTAGATGCTTTTTCCCCTTCTCATTTGTCGGCCATCTTGCTATTGATCTGCACTAGTCAGGCAGCTTACCTTTTTTCAAGTGTTGGTATTTAGAGATTGAACTGTCTACCACTACAAACATGAGGCCTTCTCATTCCAACTCTAAGCAAGATGCTAGACTGCTTTTCACCCTTCTCACTTGTCAGCCGTCTGCCTACTGATCTACACTAGTCTAGCAGCTTTCCTTTTCTCAAGTATTAGTAAGTAGAGATTGAACTGGCTACCACAACTACCATGAGGCCTTGTCATTCCAACTCTAACTAAGGAGCTAGAGTGCTTTTGTCCCTTCTCTCTTGTCGGAAATCTTGCTACTGATCTACACTAGTCAGGCAGCTTACCTGTTCTCAAGTTTTTTTAAGTAGAGATTGAACTGTCCACCACTGCTACCATGAGTCCTTGTCATTCCACCTCTAACCAAGATGCTAGATGCTTTTGCCCCTTCTCACTTGTCAGCCTTCTTGCTACTGATCTACACTAGTCAGGCAGCTTACCTGTTCTCAAGTTTTTTTAAGTAGAGATTGAACTGTCCACCACTGCTACCATGAGTCCTTGTCATTTCAACTCTAAGCAAGAGGCTAGAGGCTTTTACCCCTTCTCTCTTCTCGGAAATCTTTCTTTTGATCTACACTAGTCAGGCAGCTTACATTATTTCAAATGTTAGTAAGTAGAGATTGAACTGTCTACCACTTTTACCACAAGGCCTTGTCATTCCAACTGCAACCAAGATGCTCGACTGCTGTTGCCCCTTTTCACTTGTCGGGCATCTTGCTATTGACTTATACGAGTTAGGCAGCTTGCCTTTTCTCAAGTGTTAATAAGTAGAGATTGAACTGTCTACCACTTTTACCATGAGTCCTGTCATTCCAACTCTGACTAAGGCGCTAGACTGCTTTTGCCCCTACTCACTTGTCGGTCATCTTGCTATTGTCCTACACTAGTCAGGCAGCTTGCCTTTTCTCAAGTGTTTGGAATTTTTGAGATTGAACTGTCTACCACTACTACCATGAGGCCTTGCCATTCCAACTGAAACCAAGAAGCTATACTACATTTGTCCCTTCTCACTTGTAGGCCATCTTGCTATTGACCTACACTAGTCAGGCAGCTTACCTTTTCTCAAGTGTTGGTATTTAGAGATTGAACTGTCTCCCACTACAAACATAATGCCTTTTCATTCCAACTCTAAGCAAGATGCTAGACTGATTTTTACCATTCTCACTTGTCGACCGTCTTGCTACTGATCTACACTAGTCTAGCAGCTTTCCTTTTCCCAGGTGTTGTTAGTAAGTATAGTAAGTAGAGATTGAACTGTCTACCACTACTACCATGAGGCCTTGTCATTCCAACTCTAACTAAGGCGCTAGACTGCTTTTGCCCCCTCTCCCTTGTCAGCCTTCTTGCTACTGATCTACACTAGTCAGGCAGCTTACCTGTTCTGAATTTTGTTTTAAGTAGAGATTGAACTGTCTACCACTACTACCATGAGTCCTTGTCATTCCAGCTCTAACCAAGATGCTAGATGCTTTTGCCCCTTCTCACTTGTCTGAAATCTTGTTATTTACCTACTCTAGTCAGGCATCTTGCCTTTTTTTAACTGTTGGTAAGTAGAGTTTGAACAGTCAACCACTACTGCCATGAGGCTTTGTCATTCCAGCTCTAACTAAAGATGCTAAACTACTTTTGCCCCTTGTCACTTGTCGGGCATCTTTCTACAGATCTGCACTAGTCATGCAGCTTACCTTTTCTCAAGTGTTGATATTTAGTGATTAAACTGTCTACCACTACTACCATGAGTCATTGTCATTCCAACTCTAACCAAGATGCTAGATGCTTTTGCCCCTTTTCTCTTGTCGGAAATCATGCTACTGATCTACAGTAGTCAGGTAGCTTGCTTTTTTTCAAGTGTTAGTAAGTGGAGATTCAACTGTCTACCACTACTACCATGAGGCATTGTCATTCCAACTCTAACTAAGGTGCTAGACTGCTTTTGCCCCTTCTCACTTGTCAGCCTTCTTGCTACTGATCTACACTTATCAGGCAGCTTTCCTTTTCTGAAGTGTTAATAAGTAAAGATTGAACTGTCTACCACTACAACCATGAGTTGTTGTCATTCCAACTCTAAGCAAGATGCTAGAGGCTTTTACCCCTTCTCTCTTGTCGGAAATCTTTCTATTGATCTACACTAGTCAGGCAGCTTAGCTTTATTTCAAGTGTTAGTAAGGGGAGATTGAACTGTCTGCCACTTTTACCATGAGGCCTTGTCATTTTAACTCTAACCAAGATGATAGACTGCTTTTGCGCCTTCTCACTTGTTGGCCATCTTGCTATTGAACTACACTAGTCAGGCAGCTTGCCTTTTCTAATGTGTTGGTAAGTAGAGATTGAACTGTCTATCACTACCACCATGAGTCCTTGTCATTCTAACTCTAACTAGGCGCTATACTGCTTTTGCCCCTTCTCACTTGTCAGCCTTCTTGCTACTGATCTACACTAGTTAGGCAGCTTACATTTTGTCAAGTGTTTTAAGTAGAGATTGAACTGTCTACCACCACTACCATGAGTCCTTGTCATTCCAGCTCTAACCAAGATGCTAGATGCTTTTTCCCCTTCTCATTTGTCGGCCATCTTGCTATTGCCCTGCACTAGTCAGGCAGCTTAACTTTTTTCAAGTGTTGGTATTTAGAGATTGAACTAACTACCACTACAAACATGAGGCCTTCTCATTCCAACTCTAAGCAAGATTCTAGACTGCTTTTCACCCTTCTCACTTGTCAGCCGTCTTCCTACTGATCTACACTAGTCTAGCAGCTTTCCTTTTCTCAAGTATTAGTAAGTAGAGATTGAACTGGCTACCACAACTACCATGAAGCCTTGTCATTCCAACTCTAACTAAGGCGCTAGAGTGCTTTTGTCCCTTCTCTCTTGTCGGAAATCTTGCTACTGATCTACAGTAGTCAGGCAGCTTACCTGTTCTCAAGTTTTTTTAAGTAGAGATTGAACTGTCCACCACTGCTACCATGAGTGCTTGTCATTCCACCTCTAACCAAGATGCTATATGCTTTTGCCCCTTCTCACTTGTCAGCCTTCTTGCTACTGATCTACACTAATCAGGCAGCTTACCTTTTCTCAAGTGTTAATAAGTAAAGATTGAACTGTCTACCACTACAACCATGAGTTGTTGTCATTTCAACTCTAAGCAAGATGCTAGAGGCTTTTACCCCTTCTCTCTTCTCGGAAATCTTTCTTTTGATCTACACTAGTCAGGCAGCTTACATTATTTCAAATGTTAGTAAGTAGAGATTGAACTGTCTACCACTTTTACCATGAGGCCTTGTCATTTTAACTCTAACCAAGATGCTAGACTGCTTTTGCGCCTTCTCACTTGTTGGCCATCTTGCTATTGAACTGCACTAGTCAGGCAGCTTGCCTTTTCTAAAGTGTTGGTAAGTAGAGATTGAACTGTCTAACACTACCACCATGAGGCCTTGTCATTCCAGCTCTAAACAAGATGCTAGATGCTTTTCCCCTTCTCATTTGTCGGCCATCTTGCTATTGACCTACACTAGTCAGGCAGCTTACCTTTTCTCAAGTGTTGGTATTTAGAGATTGAACTGTCTACCACTACAAACATGAGGCCTTCTCATTCCAACTTATAGAAAGATGTTAGACTGCTTTTCACCCTTCTCACTTGTCAGCCTTTTTGCTACTGATCTACACTAAACAGGCAGCTTAGCTTTTCTCAAGTGTTAATAAGTAAAGATTGTACTGTCTATCCACTACAACCATGAGTTGTTGTCATTTAAACTCTAAGCAAGATGCTAGAGGCTTTTACCCCTTCTCTCTTGTCGGAAATCTTTCTATTGATCTACACTAGTCAGGCAGCTTACCTTTTCTCAAGTGTTATTAAGTAGAGATTGAACTGTCTACCACTACTACCATGAGGCCTTGTCATTCCAGCTCTAACCAAGATGCAAGATGCTTTTGCCCCTTCTCACTTGTCGGCCATCTTACTACTGATCTACACTAGTCAGGCAGCTTACATTTTGTCAAGTGTTTTTAAGTAGAGATTAAACTGTCTACCACTACTACCTTGAGTCCTTGTCATTCCTGCTCTAACCCAGATGCTAGATTCTTTAGCCCCTTCACTCTTGTCGGAAATCTTGCTACTGATCTACACTAGTGAGCAATTTACTTTTTTTCAAGTGTTAGTAAGTAGAGATTGAACTGTCCACCACTTTTACAATGAGGCCATGTCATTCCAACTCTAACCAAGATGCTAGTCTGCTTTTCTCACTTGTCACTTGTCTGCTGTCTTGCTACTGAACCACACTAGTCTAGCAGCTTTCCTTTTCTCAAGTGTTAGTAAGTAGAGATTGAACTCTCTAGGACTACTACCATGAGGCCTTGTCATTCCAACTCTAAAGAAGGTGCTAGGCTGCTTTTGCCCCTATTCACTTGTCAGCCTTCTTGCTACTAATCTACACTAGTCAGGCAGCTTACCTTTTCTCAAGTGTTGGTATTTACAGATTGAACTGTCTACCACTACAACCACGAGGCCTTGTCATTCCAACTGTAACCAAGATGCTTGACTGCTTTTGCCCCTTTTCATTTGTCGGGCATCTTGCTATTGACCTACACTAGTTAGGCAGCTTGCCTTTTCTCAAGTGTTAATAAGTAGAGATTGAACTGTCTACCACTTATACCATGAGTCCTTGTCATTCCAACTCTGACTAAGGCACTAGACTGCTTTTGCCCCTACTCACTTGTCGGTCATCTTGCTATTGTCCTACACTAGTCAGGCAGCTTGCCTTTTCTCAAGTGTTTGGTATTTAGAGATTGAAGTGTCTACCACTACTACCTTGAGGCCTTGCCATTCCAACTGCAACCAAGAAGCTAGACTACTTTTGTCCCTTCTCACTTGTCGGCCATCTTGCTATTGACCTACACTCGTCAGGCAGCTTACCTTTTCTCAAGTGTTGGTTTTTAGAGATTGAACTGTCTACCACTACAAACATGAGGCGTTGTCATTCCTACTCTAAGCAAGATGCTAGACTGCTTTTCACCCTTCTCACTTGTCGGCCGTCTTGCTACTGATCTACACTGGTCTAGCAGCTTTCCTTTTCTCAAGTGTTGTAAGTAGAGATTGAGCTGTCTACCACTACTACCATGAGTCCTTGTCATTCCAGCTCAAACCAAGATAATAGATGCTTTTGCCCGTTCTCACTTGTCGGAAATCATGCTACTGATCTACACTAGTGAGGCAGCTTACTTTGTCTCAAGTGTTAGTAAGTAGAGATTGAACTGTCTACCACTACTACCATGACGCCTTGTCATTCCAACACTAACCAAGATGCTACACTGTTTTTGCCCCATCTCACTTGTCGTCCATCTTACTACTGATCTACAACAGTCAAGCAGCTTACCTTTTCTCAAGTGTTGGTCTTTAGAGATTGAACTGTCTACCACTACAAACATGAGAGATTGTCATTCCAACTCTAAGCAAGATGCTAGACTGCTTTTCACCCTTCTCACTTGTCGGCCGTCTTGCTAATGATCTAGACTAGTCTAGTAGCTTTCCTTTTCTCAAGTGGTAGTAAGTAGACATTGAACTGTCTACCACTACTACCATGAGGCCTTGTCATTCCAACTCTAGCTAAGGCGCTAGACTGCTTTTGCCCCTTCTCCCTTTTCAGCCTTCTTGCTACTGATCTATACTAGTCAGGCAGCTTACCTGGTCTCAAGTTTTTTTAAGTAGATATTGAACTGCCTACCACTACTACCACGAGTCCTTGTCATTCCAGGTCTAACCAAGATGCTAGATGCTTTTGCCCCTTCTCACTTGTCTGAAATCTTGTTATTGACCTACTCTAGTCAGGCAGCTTGCCTTTTTTCAAGTGTTGGTAATTAGAGTTTGAACCGTCAACATCTACTGCCATGAGGCTTTGTCATTCCAGCCCAAACCAAGATGCCCCTTCTCACTTGTCGGGCATCTTGCTACTTATCTACACTAGTCATGAAGCTTACCTTTTCTCAAGTGTTGATATTTAGTGATTGAACTGTCTACCACTACTACCATGAGTCCTTGTCTTTCCAACTCTAACCAAGATGCTAGATGCTTTTGCTCCTTCCCTCGTCGGAAATCTTGCTACTGATCTACAGTAGTCAGGCAGCTTGCTTTTTTTCAAGTGTTGGTAAGTGGAGATTGAACTGTGTACCACTACTACCATGAGGCCTTGTCATTCCAACTCTAAGCAAGATGCTAGATGCTTTTGCCCCTTCTCTCTTTTCGGAAATCTGCTACTGATCGACACTAGTCAGGCAGCTTACTTTTTTTCAAGTGTTAGTAAGTAGAGATTGAACTGTCTACCACTTTTACCATGAGGCCTTGTCATGCTAACTCTAACCAAGATGCTAGATGCTTTTGCCCCTTCTCACTTGATGGTGATCTTGCTATTGACCTCCACTAGTCAGGCAGCTTGCCTTTTCTAAAGTGTTAGTAAGTAGAGATTGAACTGTCTACCACTACCACCATGAGGCCCTGTCATTCTAACTCTAACTAGGCGCTAGACTGCTTTTGACCTTCCCACTTGTCAACCTTCTTGCTACTGATCTACACTAGTTAGGCAACTTACATTTTCTCAAGTATTGTAAGTAGAGATTGAACTGTCTACCACTACTACCATGAGTCCTTGTCATTCCAGCTCTAACCAAGATAATAGATGCTTTTGCCCATTCTCACTTGTCGTAAATCTTGCTACTGATCTACACTATTGAGGCAGCTTACTTTTTCTCAAGTGTTAGTAAGTAGAGATAGAACTGTCTACCACTACTTCCATGAGGCCTTGTCATTCCAACACTAACCAAGTTGCTAGACTGCTTTTGCCCCTTCTCACTTGTCGGCCATCTTACTACTGATCTACACTAGTCAGACAGCTTACCTTTTCTCAAGTGTTGGTCTTTAGAGATTGAACTGTCTACCACTACTGCCATGAGGCTTTGTCATTCCAACTGTAATCAAGATACTAGACTGCTTTTGCCCCTTTTCACTTGTCGGCCTTCTTGCTACTGATCTACACTAGTTATGCTGCTTACCTTTTCTCAAGTGTTGATATTTAGTTATTGAACTGTCTACCACTACTACCATAAGGCCTTTTCATTCCAACTCTAAGCAAGATGCTAGATGCTTTTGCTCCTTCTCTCTTGTCGGAAATCTTTCTACTGATATACACTAGTCAGGCAGCTTACTTTTTTTAAGAGTTAATAAGTAGAGATTGATCTGTCTACGACTAGTACCATGAGACTTTGTTACTCCATCTCTAACTAAGGTACTAGACTGCTCTGGACCCTTCTCACTTGTCAGCCTTCTTGCTACTGATCTACACTAGTCAGGCAGCTTACCTTTTCTCAAGTGTTATTAAGTAGAGATTGAACTGTCTACCACTACTACCATGAGGCCTTGTCATTCCAGCTCTAACCAAGATGCAAGATGCTTTTGCCCCTTCTTACTTGTCGGCCATCTTACTACTGATCTACACTAGTCAGGCAGCTTACATTTTGTCAAGTGTTTCTAAGTAGAGATTAAACTGTCTACCACTACTACCATGAGTCCTTGTCATTCCTGCTCTAACCCAGATGCTAGATGCTTTTGCCCCTTCACTATTGTCGGAAATCTTGCTACTGATCTACACTAGTGAGGCAACTTACTTTTTTAAGTGTTAATAAGAAGAGATTGAACTGTCCACCACTTTTACAATGAGACCATGTCATTCCAACTTTAACCAAGATGCTAGACTGCTTTTCTCACTTGTCACTTGTCTGCTGTCTTGCTACTGATCCACACTAGTCTAGCAGCTTTCCTTTTCTCAAGTGTTAGTAAGTAGAGATTGAACTGTCTATGACTAATACCATGAGGCCTTGTCATTCCAACTCTAACTAAGGCGCTAGGCTGCTTTTGCCCCTTTTCATTTGTCGGGGATCTTGCTATTGACCTACACTAGTTAGGCAGCTTGCCTTTTCTCAAGTGTTGGTATTTAGAGATTGAACTGTCTACCACTACAACCACGAGGCCTTGTCATTCCAACTGTAACCAAGATGCTTGACTGCTTTTGCCCCTTTTCATTTGTCGGACATCTTGCTATTGACCTACACTAGTTAGGCAGCTTGCCTTTTCTCAAGTGTTAATAAGTAGACATTGAACTGTCTACCACTTTTACCATGAGTCCTTGTCATTCCAACTCTGACTAAGGCACTAGACTGCTTTTGCCCCTACTCACTTGTCGGTCATCTTGCTATTGTCCTACACTAGTCAGGCAGCTTGCCTTTTCTCAAGAGTTTGGTATTTAAAGATTGAAGTGTCTACCACTACTACCTTGAGGCCTTGCCATTCCAACTGCAACCAAGAAGCTAGACTACTTTTGTCCCGTCTCACTTGTCGGCCATCTTGCTATTGACCTACACTCGTCAGGCAGCTTACCTTTTCTCAAGTGTTGGTATTTAGAGATTGAACTGTCTACCACTACAAACATGAGGCCTTGTCATTCCTACTCTAAGCAAGATGCTAGACTGCTTTTCACCCTTCTCACTTGTCGGCCGTCTTGCTACTGATCTACACTGGTCTAGCAGCTTTCCTTTTCTCAAGTGTTGTAAGTAGAGATTGAACTGTCTACCACTACTACCATGAGTCCTTGACATTCCAGCTCAAACCAAGATAATAGATGCTTTTGCCGGTTCTCACTTGTCGGAAATCATGCTACTGATCTACACTAGTGAGGCAGCTTACTTTGTTTCAAGTGTTAGTAAGTAGAGATTGAACTGTCTACCACTACTACCATGACGCCTTGTCATTCCAACACTAGCCAAGATGCTACACTGTTTTTGCCCCATCTCACTTGTCGGCCATCTTACTACTGATCTACAACAGTCAGACAGCTTACCTTTTCTCAAGTGTTGGTCTTTAGAGATCGAACTGTCTACCACTACAAACATGAGTCCTTGCCATTCCAACTGAAACCAAGAAGTTAGACTACTTTTGTCCCTTCTCACTTGTCGGCCATCTTGCTATTGACCTACACTAGTCAGGCAGCTTACCTGTTCTCAAGTTTTTTTAATTAGAGATTGAACTGCCTACCACTACTACCATGAGTCCTTGTCATTCCAGGTCTAACCAAGATGCTAGATGCTTTTGCCCCTTCTCACTTGTCTGAAATCTTGTTATTGACCTACTCTAGTCAGACAGCTTGCCTTTTTTCAAGCATTGGTAAGTAGAGTTTGAACCGTCAACCACTAGTGCCATGAGGCTTTGTCATTCCAGCTCAAACCAAGATGCCCCTTCTCACTTGTCAGGCATCTTGCTACTGATCTACACTAGTCATGCAGCTTACCTTTTCTCAAGTGTTGATATTTAGTGATTGAACTGTCTACCACTACTACCATGAGTCCTTGTCATTCCAACTCTAACCAAGATGCTAGATGCTTTTGCTCCTTCCCTCGTCGGAAATCTTGCTACTGATCTACAGTAGTCAGGCAGCTTGCTTTCTTTCAAGTGTTAGTAAGTGGAGATTGAACTGTGTACCACTACTACCATGAGGCCTTGTCATTCCAACTCTAACTAAGGTGCTAGACTGCTTTTCCCCCTTCTCACTTGTCAGCCTTCTTACTACTGATCTACAGTAATCAGGAAGCTTACCTTTTCTCAAGTGTTAGTAAGTAGAGATTGAACTATCTACCACTATTACCATGAGTCCTTGTCATTCCAACTCTAAGCAAGATGCTAGATGCTTTTGCCCCTTCTCTCTTGTCGGAAATCTTGCTACTGATCGACACTAGTCAGGCTGCTTACTTTTTTTCAAGTGTTAGTAAGTAGAGATTGAACTGTCTACCACTTTTACCATGAGGCCTTGTCATGCAAACTCTAACCAAGATACTAGATGCTTTTGTACCTTCTCACTTGATGGCCATCTTGCTATTGACCTACACTAGTCAGGCAGCTTGCCTTTTCTAAAGTGTTTGTAAGTAGAGATTGAACTGTCTACCACTACCACCATGAGGCCCTGTCATTCCAACTGTAATCAAGATACTAGACTGCTTTTGCCCCTTTCACTTGTCGGCCAACTTGCTATTGACCTACACTATTCAAGCAGCTTACCTTTTCTCAAGTGTTAGTAAGTAGAGTTTGAATTGTCAAACGCTATTGCCATGAGGCTTTGTCATTTCAGCTCTAACCAAGATGCTAGATGCGTTTTGCCATTCTCATTTGTCTGCCACCTTGTTAATGATCTGCACTAGTCAGGCAGCTTACCTTTTCTCAAGTGTTGGTATTTAGATATTGAACTGTCTTCCTCTACAAACATGAGGCCTTGTCATTCTAACCCTAAGCAAGATGCTAGACAGCTTTTGCCCCTTCTCACTTGTCGGCCGTCTTGCTACTGATCTACACTATTGAGGCAGCTTATCTTTTCTCAAGTGTTGGTATTTAGAGATTGAACTGTCTACCACTACTACCATGAGTTCTTCTCATTCCAACTCTAAGCAAGATGCTAGACTGCTTTTCTCAGTTGTCTGCTGTCTTGCTACTGATCCACACTAGTCTAGCAGCTTTCCTTTTCTCATGTGTTAGTAAGTAGAGATTGAACTGTCTATAACTACTAACATGAGGCCTTGTCATTCCAACTCTAACTAAGGTGCTAGGCTGCTTTTGCACCTTCTCACTTGTCAGCCTTCTTGCTACTGATCTACAATAGTCAGGCAGCTTACCTTTTCTCAAGTGTTTAGAAGTAGAGATTGAACTGTCTACCACTACTACCATGAGTTCTTGCCATTTCAGCTCTAACCAGGACTAGGCGTAGTTCGCAGAATTTTGCTACGCGGAACTCAGCGAAGTTACAAAAAAACTCTGCGAAGTTCCGCGAGTGGCGGAGTGCAGTGCGAACTGCAGTTTGTGCTGGTATTCCTGCCGCTCGGGTAGAAATTCTACCCGAGCGGCAGCTCGCGCTCGCGAACTTACTGTTCACGATCGCAAACTTACCGTTTGTGATCACGAGTGGGGGAAAAACTCCGCTGCACATGGCGTAGCGGAGTTTTCTGCACTCCGCGAGCTCCGCGGAATGCAGAGTGCAGAAAACTCCGCAAACTCTGCAAACGAAGCGAAGTTCACCGCCCAGGCCTAGCTCTAACCTAGATTCTAGATGCTTTTGCCCATTCTCTCTTGTCTGAAATCTTGCTTCTGATCTACACTAGTGAGGCAGCTTACATTTTCTCAAGTGTTAGTAAGTAGAGATTGAACTCTCTACCACTACTACCCTGAGGCCTTGTTATTCCACCTCTAACCAAGATGCTAGACAGATTTTGCCCCTTCTCACTTGTCGGCCATCTTCCTATTGATCTACACTAATCAGGCAGCTTACCTTTTCTCAAGTATAGGTAAGTAGAGATTGAACTGTCTACCACTACTACCATGAGGGCTTGTCATTCCAACTCTAACCAAGATGCTAGACTTCTTTTGCCCCTTCTCACTTGTGGGCCATCTTACTACTGATCTACACTAGTCAGGCAGCTTACCTTTTCTCAAGTGTTGGTATTTAGAGATTGAACTGTCTACCACTACAACCACGAGGCCTTGTCATTCCAACTCTAACCAAGATGCTAGACTGCTTTACCTCCTTCTCGCTTGTTGGCCATCTTGCTACTGATCTACACTAGTCAGGCAGCTTACGTTTTCTCAAGTGTTGATATTTAGAGATTGAACTGTCTTCCACTAAAACCACGAGGCCTTGTCATTCCAACTGTAACCAGGAGGCTAGACTTCTTTTTCCCCTTTTCACTTGTCGGGCATCTTGCTACTGATCTACTCTAGTCATGCAGCTTACCTTTTCTCAAGTGTTGGTATTTAGAGGTTGAACTGTCTACCACTACGACCATGTTGCCTTGCCATTCCAACTGAATCCAAGTAGCTAGACTACTTTTGCCCCTCTCACTTGTCGACCATCTTGCTATTGACCTACACTAGTCAGGCAGCTTACTTTTCTCAAGTGTTGGTAAGTAGAGTTTGAACTGTCAACCACTACTGCCATGAGGCTATGTCATTCCAGCTCTAACTAAGATGCTAGATGCTTTTGGCCATTTTCACTTGTCTGCCACTTTGCTACTGATCTACACTAGTCAGGCATCATACCTTTTCTCAGGTGTTGGTATTTAGAGGTTGAACTGTCTACCACTACAACCATGAGGCCTTGTCATTCCAAAGCTAACCAAAATGCTAGACTCCTTTTGCCCCTTCTCATTTGTCAGCCATCTTGCTACCTTTCTACACCAGTCATGAAATGTGCAATATACAGTAAATGTTCCACTCAAATATATGTCTTAATACACTGCTTGATGTTGTTCTTGATCCATAAACTGAAACGTCCGATGGTATGAGTGACACCATAACAATAGTGCACCTCTAATATATGTCAGCCTTTAAGGAAACTCCGTTCATTTGCACTGCCAGCTGACCCCTTGACTCTCCTCTTCTCACATGATGAACAATGCTACATATACAAACAACCTGGGTGTTTGCCTGAATTAGACCCATCTATGCCTTAGAATGGACAAATACATATGGTATGACTACACTGTGTTGGTAGTTGAGTTTTGGAGTCGTCATGTCTATCCCTAAAGCCAAAATGCCACATAGCTTCACATCTAATGATCTGATAAAAGCTAATATTGCGATTCAATGTCTACAAATGTCTATGAACCACCTTCAACTCCACACTAAGTCTGGTAGGTGAACTCCGCTCCGCTTGCTGAGTTTGCGGAGTTTTCCACACTCTGCGTTATGCGGAGCTCGCAGAGTTCCGAAAAACTCCGCTTCGTGTTGCGGAGTGGAGTTTTTTTCCTCGCTTGCGTTTGTCAATTTCAAGTTGGTGAGCGCGAGCGAGGAAAATCCACCTCCCGGTGAGATTTTTCCTCGTTTGCGATCATCAACATCAAGTTGGCGAGTATGGAAAATCAACCTCCCGGCAAGATTTCTCAACGCGGGCGGTCAGATTTCTCATTGCGAGTGGTTGCGTATGCTCACGACCGCTCGCATTGAGAATCCGTCCGCTCACGTTGAGACAGCTGCCGCTCGAGTAAAAATGTACTCAAGCGGCAGAAAAGAAGCTGCGCCCGCTTGCGCTGTGCATGATGCCGTTCGCGATGATTGCACAGTGCGGACAAGCACCTGGCACTGACAATCACCGCGAACTGCATTTATCTACAGAAACTCCACCGCTCGCGGAGCTCCGCGTAGTACGGTGGAGTTTTTTGTGCACTTCGCGGAGTTACGCATAGCGGAAATCCACAATCTCCACCCAGGGTTACTCCACACCAATAGCTGACATTACTCATCTCTAACTATTTTGTTCCATTCTAGGTACCCATTAACTTTGACACAAACAACGTGGATGTAGATGCCTCACTTTCACTATTAACAATGTTCTCCATTTCTCAACAGTTCAATTGAACAGCGGTTGGAAACCCAACAGAGTTCCTCTCACCCCAGCAAGATGCCCTCAGTGATAACAATGCTCCTAAAGAGGTGGACATGGATGACAGTCCTGGCTAAACTGGTCAGCCTGGGCAGACACCAAAAGTGGGGCTCACTGTGTCCACAACCTCACCTCCCACCACAGCTGTGACAACACCGCCAACCAATGCCCCTACCACCTCTGCACCTAGCACAGTGACTACCATCCTGTGCACCCCAGTCCTGGTTTCTGATCCAGCTAGCACCACCCCAGTAATGGAGGAACCAGGACTGAGTGGGAGGGTGCACTCTGTGCCAAGGGCACAGGGCTGGGAGGCTAGGCATCGTGGGAGGGCAAATGCAGGCTCCCAGAGTGAGCCCGCTGAGGACACAAACACCCAGGCTGCCATCACCCAAGTCCTGGGAGTCTACCAGGACTCCCAACGCCAGCTTTTGTCCAAAATCCAGGAAATGAAGGAGCTCCAGCAGGACACGTGCCAGGAGGTTGCTGACATCCACACTGAGGTTGCTGGTATCCACAGGAGGTGTCCGGCATCTACACTGAGGTGGCTGGCATCCGCACAGAGGTGGTCAGCCTCTGCACCTAAGTGGCCTCCCTGGTTGGGGTGCTGAGGGACATAAACACAACCTTCTGCATGCCTTTTCCCCCTGCATCTACCCTTTCCTGTGGCCCAAGTACATACGTGCCTTCAACATCTGCCACAGCCACAGGAAGGGAGGCCCTGAAAGAGGAAGATACGCCTGCAAGAGCCCCTGTTTCAGCAGCTCAAAATCCCCCTTTGGCAAAAAGAGGGGATGTCCACCCAAAAACCAAGGAACTCAGGATGGCAAGACACCCACCAGCTGAGAGGGATATCATTTTTTAATCCTCAGTCCTCTTTTTAAACTCTATCCCATAGGCCACTGAATAAAGTCTACGTGGACCCCTGAAGATAGTTTTATCCATCACCCTAACACTTTTTCTGCACTCTGCCCCTCACTATCCCTTTTCCATTGCTCATATTTGTAAAACACCTCAGTTCCTCCCCTTAGGGGAGTTGTAGCCCACACCATGGACCTTGCAGTCCAGGTGTGAGGAGGGAACCCAATGATGAAGCATGTCACCCTTGGTTGAGTGAGGGTCCTTGTCCTAAAAATATTTATTTCCCAGCAGCTCTATTACATACAGTTACTAGTGAGTATACAGGACTAAACTTTGATACAGGTGATCAATTTGCCATTCTACAACCAGACATACAATTTGTGATTTTTCTTCTTTTAAGACACCCACCACCACCAGTAAGAGACCTTGCCCCTAAAGTTGTTCTGTGTGTGCTACACATTCACTTTGTTGACTAATCCTGCCCACTTTCCCATATCTGATGGGAAGAATATGTTGGACTATGCACTTCAGAACAAATGGACTCTACTACAATGGTTTCATTCACCATGACTTAAGACTACAGATTTTTGTTGTCACTATTTAATTTTTTACTTCATTTCTTGTGCTTCTTCGCTAAAATAAAAATACTCATCACCAAAGCATTGTCTCATGTTGTAATTCACACATATGACATTGTGAATGCACTACCATGTGAACTTTGGAATGTCAAAATTAGGGACTCTCGGAAGCATGGATATGTTGTCTGTAAGAAATGTCAAAATCAGGATCACTGCCATGTCACAACAACACAGACATACAATTGTATGGGCTTACAACATCTTTATTCCATAGTTCATATCAAAGGCTGACATGATGTCAGACACATAGCAAATAAGACATGTTTCAATTATACTGAGTCAGTGATCACATAATCACTTGCAGACTCTGACAACATGGAAGGAGAAGATACATCTGACAATATCCCACAAAATAGGCAACAACAAATTAGGTCTATATCATCAGCTGGAGCCATTTTGACCACCTCACAAAAGGAATTCTACATCAACAAATAAACAGACACATGTCAGTACAACAGTTTCTGCCCACGGGGTCTTTTCAATCCAGTGTTGCTTTCATCAGGTGGAATGTTACAGCCAAATGTCAGTGATGTGCTACAAGCACTTTGAACTACAAAGAGGAGACACGGCAATAGCTAAATCCAGTTCATAGACAATGAGAAATGAGCCAAGGTGAAGGCATGATAGCATGATTTGGCCACAACACAACATTGTGTTGGATCACATAATGGCACACATATCACAATAGGACCAAAGCACCACAAGGAAGAAGTCCAATGGAAGCCAGGTAACTCCCATCCTATCGCTGTAAAAGCTGTCTTGGTATTGGCTTTGTACAGCCAAACTCTGCGACACAAATTTCCAGGACCAATCCATGTCCTTCGTATATCTGAACAGCATCATATACCTGCTAATGTCACAACTCAGAAATCTCCAAATGAAGATGACATGGTGATGGTACCTAAAACAGACCAACACAGAGAGATTAGCTAAGAAAAAATACATATGATACACATCACATTGTAAACTTTCCCCAGATCTTTCCAGAGCCATATATTCCTAGTATGTAGCATTAAAATCCTCCTCACAACATCACTACAAGAGTAGCAAGACCAGTCAAAGTCATCACATCGCACACCATACTTACACTCAGGAGAAGTAGTTCTAGGTGATATCCTGCCCAAGTCTCCACATTCCTCTTTACCACTATTATCATCTTCATTTGGCATTCCAGGGTCCCTACCTGGTTGGTCTTCATGGCCTCCATCCTCTGCGATGTAAGGGATATTCCATCACAGGGCATTGTTATGTAGGATGCAGCAGGCCACAGTGATCTTACACACCTTCCCGGGTGAGTAGAGGAGGGCTCCACCAGTCCTGTCCAGACATCTAAATCCGGCTTTCAGGAGCCCAAAAGCTCACTCTACTGGCCACCGGGTCCTTGCATGGGCCTTGTTGAATGAGACTTCCCCTGCCATTTTAGGATTCCTCAGCACTGCCAAAAAACATGGCCGGTTGGGATACGCTGAGTCTCCTAGATGGAAGATAGACAGAAGGGCAACATTTAGTTACTCAATTTCAGCTGATTCTACTTGAGATTTCCCACACAAAGTTAGGACAGATTCCATTTATCTACAAGCCAGGTCCTCTCTGGTAGTAGCTGTGACATCAGCTGGGGTATGCAGATGTTCCACAGTATGTAGCCATCATGGGAAGATCCTGGGAACCTGGTACAGATGTTTGAGATGTACAAATCCGCTAGGCTCACAGTTTGAACGTTGATTGAACGGTAATTGTTCCTGTTCCGGTAGACTAGCTCCCTGTCATGTGGTGGTACTAAGCCAATATGGGTGCCATCGATAGATCCAACCACATGTGTGATGTGTCAAAATCCATAGAAATCCACCTCCACAATGGTTAAATCCTCACGTCTGGGAAACTGGATATAGCTTCCCACATGTTTCAACATTGCTGTAGCACCTCTGTGAGGACCCAACTGAACATCAGTCATGACATTCCACCAGAAATAGCAACAGTGAATTGAAATGAGCCTGTGGCCACAAAATGCAAAACTGACATGAATTTCACTAGTGGTGGTATTCCTGTAGGATTATTGAGGTGAGGTAGGAGATCAGGCTTCAGAAGAAGATGGACAATTGTTTGCCTATTTAAATGGAATTTCGAGATGATGTGTCTTTCTTTCATGGTGTGTAGGTCTGGAAATGTGCATTACACAGGTGGCTGACATCTGAACCCTCTCCCAGGGTACCTATATATTGCATTCTGTCCATCTAGATTCGCATTTTAAAAAGACAGTGTAGTGTTCAGAGGTTGTATTCGCTCCTTTGTAAAAGATGATAGCCGAAGTAGTAAAGGTCCTTCCCAAAACTGCTATTTGTCCAGCTTTGAAGTTTGTGATTTCAGTTTCCAATTTTGACCCACCCTCTCTGCATCATTGTAACATTGCTGTAAGGTATTTCTCAGTTTTTTCTAGCAACAACTTAGACATACATCTGATCTGCAATTTGGGCAGGTCATATCTTGATTGGCTTTTTTCAAAAATTTCTCAAAAGGCACGGTTTTAGAATCTGGTAATATCAAGTAGAGAAATGTTTCAGAATTGATTACAGTCCTGTATGTCAATCCACAATCTTCACAGTTATGGTTCCATTTATAACTCAATACAAATAACCCATTAAAATTTGCTTCTTCTTGCTATAACACTCCTAGCATCACCATAATATATTCTTGTGTGTCTTGTTGAATATTTAGTGAAAACACTGCTAATCAGTACATATATCCATAAGATCTCGGATTTCTGAAGCACAATGAACTACACTTTTTACTCAGTGAACGTTGAAGCAAATCCTATAATGAGGAACAGATTCTCTTATCTGTTTTTTGTTTAATTTGGTTTCCTACATGTGGTAAATGGAACAGTACATTCAGAACAACATTTGCATATCAGTTGACCACTGAACTGTTTTCAAGCTGGTAACCTACAACTTCTCCATCATTCAGCAATTTTCTCTTCTTTGATCCTTGGGCATTCTCCTTCTGTCCTTCCTTTTCTTCAGCATATATACACTGTTTTATAATATTCAGCTTCAGACAGATTAACTGTTTCTCATAAACAGGGTACTGGCCTAAATAAGGATCATATTGACTTCTTAACTGATTGTACTCCCTTCCACAGCTTGCATCAGCACTAATCTTCTCATCAAAGTCAATCAAAAACAAACCAGACAATGTTCTAATGTGTGACATTGCTACACATGATATTAGTTCTTTCAATACAGTAGTTCCAACATTAACAAAAGCTGCATCTACACTAAAACCTTGCGATTTGTGGATGGTTACTGCATACGCTAGAGACAGTGGGGACTGCTTTCGCTGGACGTATAAGTCTTTCACTAGCAAAAAACGTACAACTCATCGACCAATCTGCTTGAGAACATCAACCTCATCAAAGTTTATGACAAAATATTCCACCTCATTTCTGTTTGGGTATTTAATGAAATTTATAACTTTACCCATTGCACCATTTACTAACCCTTCTTAAACATTTAAATTGTGACGCAAAATTATACAACAGTTTTTGCAGACATGTAACCTCTTCTCTAACCCTACAGTTTTCATAAGAGACTTCTCCAAAGAATCCAATTTTGCTTGTAGTTTATCTGTGAGTAGTATTGTGACTCCCTGATGTTCCATTTTATCAGTAGCTGTAATTTCCAAAATATCTTCTTTCTCCAGTTGTAGTAATTCTTCATTGAATTTGGAGCACTATTGAAGGGTTGTCATTAAATAAACTATAGACTTTTTTCCCTAATGAATTTATACATTAGTTCTGCTGCTGTAATATTAGATGGAAATAGTTTCTTGATACCGCAAGTTTCCAATGCACGTTCCCCTTCTTTTGTGAGAACTCCTACTCAAATATCCTTCAGTATATCTCCATAGTCCACATCTGATGCTTTGTGCATATTTCTCACTAATGCTTTGTCTTCAAAGTTTTGCCAAATATTCATGTTCCCAATACTTCCTAGATAATTTCTTGTTTCATTATGTAGAAGTGTTTTGAAAGCAGGTTGTACTTTTTACAGGTGCTAGTTGTAGTAGGTCACCAAATACAATTACATGTTTCCCACTAAACAGTACATCATAGTTTGTTCTCAATATCTGCTGCATTTGAAATGTATGAAGGCAAGCATTAGGTTTGAAACATTACTCACTTCATCATTAATTAGAAGCTTCAGTTTTTTCCATACCCTTGCTACCTAATTAATGACAAGTATCACCAGATGATTTCTGGTATTCTAGTTTGTTGTCATGTTCCACAGTTAGCATTGACAGTCGATGAAGAGTAATTCCTTTAATGTTATGTGCAGCTAACCATGTTGGTGTACAACACATGACAAATTTGAATCTGTAGTCTTCTGTAGATAACTGGTAAATATTTTAATTAAGAAGCTTTTCCGGTGCTGGCTTCACCACTTATGTATAGTGGAACTGGTTTAAATGAAGAACATTCACACTGTCTCTTCTCATGCAGGAGTACATTCTCTGTTTTACCTCTAACTTAGTTAAAGATTTCTTTTATTCGTTATTCAGTTGTTGTACTAACGGTTCAAAATCTATAGTTTCCTGTCTTGCTTGCTGCGTTACATTCTCTACCTTATTCATAGCTATTGCTGCTTAATTCTTCACCCCATAACGTTGTCCCGATTCATCAACTGCATATGCTAATGTATTCTCTTGCAAGTAACTTACTTCTCTAAAGAAAGGCTTAGTACTCGAAGTATGTGACCATTCACCACTAAAAACTTTGCAAAAGTTCCTTCTATTAACAAGCCTTTTCTCTTGACTACGTCTCCTCATACACAACACTATTTTGTCCAGTGTCTTCAGTCTCTGTAGAATCAAAATAAATAGCTTCCTTTTGAGACTACTTCTCTTCTTCTTTTACACTTCTTCATGCTTCTTGTGAGATTAATATTACTCTACTACTAGGCATTCTAACTCTGATTTCCTTTAACTGTCTCTGCTTCCTGGTTAAAGTTTCTCTTTGTTCGTTAGATTTTTTAGTCTTCATTTCATCCACTTTTTCTCCATCCTTAGTGCATCTCAAACTTTGTTTTTTATTTAGTTGATTTTGCACTCTTTCCAACTGAGCACATACAAATGTAAGTTCAAGTACAGCAGGCCCGAGATATAATACAAGGGCTACTTCTCTGCATGGTAGACTTGAAAGTGTCAGTTTCTTAGCAGATATCTGAATGAGTGTCTCCGTTTCTATTTGGGCCTTTGATTGCATGTGTATGCAAGTTTCTTAGCAAATCACTAGCTCTCTTTGTGACATGTGTACCTCTCTAAATGTGTCTGTAAAGGGCTTCATGTGTTGCCTCCTGGGTGAATTAGTGAGTATTGGGTTACTTAAGTGTGTGTGAAACTGCCTCCATTAGTGCTAAATACATATAAGTTGTACCTGTCTGTGTGAATTAATGTTTAGGTGCTTGTGTCTTTATCTCATTGGGTGTTTTAGTGTCTGTCTGCTTTTCTACTTAGGTATGTCAGATTAAAGTCTGGGTGGCAGGGTGGATGTATAATTGCACACATGGGTCTGTAGGAGTGCATGTAGCACATTGAAACTTCAGAGTACATGTCTTACATTTTAAGCACATAGCACCCTGCCCGATGGCCTAGGTAGCAGTACCAGGAGAATTTTGATTAAATGTGCAAGTATCTCACTTTTTAAAGCAGGAAAGACTGTGCTTTATGGCATACCTACAGCCTATCTCAGAGGTCAGTTAAGTCTACTAAATCATGCATTTAACACTTCACAAACAAATGTGACATGTCAAGTGAACCTGGCAGTGAGGCTCCATACGCATAATCTGCACTTGTAACCCTGACCCATGGTTAAACACTGTGGGGCATATTTACAAGCCCCTTGCGCCACTTTTGCGCCGCCGTTGCGTCACGCAAGTGACGCAGCGGCGACGCAAACCATGCGCCGCGTTGCGCTATATTTACAACGTGACGCATCTAGGGAGATGCGTCACGTAGTAAACCCCTGCGCCACATGAAACCTGCGTCAGGTTTCATGTGGGCGTACCGGCGCAGGGGGGGTGTTCCGGCGCAGGTACGCCTCGGAAAAGTGACGTAGTGAAATCTACAAGATTTCACGCAGTCACTTTTCCGACACTGGTGCACCAAATCCTTACACCTGCTTCAAGCAGGCGTAAGGATTGACGCACCATGTTAGGGATAGGGAATGTTGGGACAGTGCTGGAGTTGCGTCGCGCTTGCGACACGACTTCAGCACTGCACCAACCTTCCGCCGGCAGATGCGTCACGCATCTGCTTATCCTTGCGCCACGATGCGCTGCATTGTAAATGCGGCGCATCGGACGTGGCACAAGGGTAAACTTGCGTGACGCATTTTCACAGGCGCATCCCTGCTGATATGCAGGGATGCGCCAGGGAACGTAAATATGCCCCTGTATGTTTAACTATGCCTAACATTCTCCTACTACACATGTGACTTAATACAAGTTTAAAAAACATACATCACCATCTAAACATATACAAACCTGCCCTATAATTTAGCAACACGTACGCTAAACAGTATCTAATACATAGATGTCAACTTTCACAGGTACACAATTCAAAAACACCAAGAGTGCATCTTTTACCCTTTCAATTCTGAGACTTGTAGTTATCTTTTGTAATGGAATAAATAGGACTACAAGTCCCAGAGTTCAAAGCAAAACATTTTTCGTGAACCACCACATCATGTATACTCATATAAAACTTCCACATCTCATAATACTTTATTAAGAATACTTTAACCATTACTGTGCAGTGTTTGTTTCTACCATTAACAGAATGGAGTAATGCAGCACAAGTGCAATATGCACCTTCATGTCAACACATTGTAAACTACTTTCTCACAGACCTACTTTGCACCTTATACAAACTGTGTGTTAGTCAGCTATTACTAAATATGTAAAAGCACTCACACTACCAGTTATAAATCATCTCATGTACTTTCAACACTTTACTATATGTTTCATACTTTCTTTTAACAATCTCACATACACATATACCTTTAAAATCAATTTTTTCAAGCAGTTAAATGTGATTCACATACCAGAAGATTGAGTTTGTTGATGAAATTGCTTTTCGTGCTCTTATTAGATAGATTCAATAGTCTCAGGATTTGTCAAAACTAAGTAGAAAATGGCACACCACACTCATACACAGTAACCATAAATGCAGCCTTTTCCTTTCCAACTTTGCACTGTCTGATACTGCAGAAACCAGCAAATAAAAACATACCTTTCATATTTTACTGCTGTCCACTTCTGAATGGTTTGTATGTGTTAACCTTTTTACTCACTTTTACAAAGAAGCCCAAAATGGATGCCTACTTGTACATAATCACGACTTCATCGTGATCATCAAGGCGACTTAGCGAAACAAAGGGAGTCTAAAAACATATTTATCTTCATAGTTTTCTGATTTTAACTGTACACTACACTTTATATGGAAGCCCTCACTAGGAAATCAAACCCTTGTTATAGTACAATGAGTCTAAACACCTCAAATCTCTCAAATCTGTGACATCTCTCTATCAGCCTCCCCAATACACTCTAACAGTCTCCATAGCAACCCACTAGAACCAGTAGGTCACAAGCTCACACCACATTCTAAAAGGACCATATTTGTAATAAAATGAACTGTAGTAGGTATGGTTTACTGTACAGAATGAAAAGCGTATCCATATCTGTATTGCACTATTTTAGACCTAGTTAGTAATCCTCTCTACACACTACCTCATTTAATTCACCTACATCTTCACTGGATCCAATCAAATATGTTTATTTCAAACCAGAAGCACACCTCCATTTTAACTGCCTTTCATTTTCAAACCTACCTCATTCAGGTCCAGCCTTCTCTTGTCTGCAATTTCTGGTTCACTTGAAAATGGTTAGAGTGTGGTTTGTAGGCCACAGCTAGGTATTTTGGGCAGGTGAGGCTACTTAAAAGAGAGGTATTGACAGGGACTTGGGTCTGCCTAATGTGGGCATCAAATGGATTGGCCAGAGAGGGTTAAAGTGGCAGCAATTGCTGCTTTTGGTTGAGAGTATTGGAGATTGCCAACATCCAGACCTCTTAATTATGCACTGTGAAGGTAATGGCCTAGACACTCTTACTGGGGTAGGTTTGGAAATCACAATGAAGGAGACCTTCAGCCAATTAATGGAACTTTTCCCTTGCACTGTCTTGGTGTACTCCAACATATGACAAAGGTAGAAATGGAAGTGATCAAATCAGTTCTGTCCACAGATTGACAAAGACGGGAAACATGTGTCCGCAATCCTCAGAGACAAGAACATGGGCTCTATCAACAACAACAATCTGCGTTTCGGCATGCATGGAATTTATAGAAGTGATCAAATTTACTTTACAGATGAAGGGGACAGGGTGTTTCTCAACAACCTAAAACTCTGCCTCATCTCTTATGTTTAGCTGTCATATACACAACATTAACACAAAGGCTCTTCTCAGAGTCACCCTAGTGCCCAAAATATTGTTCATTTTCTGTATAAATATCTTATCTATAATTTCTTTTTGATTTTTCATAATATTCACAACAACTTCACGATATTTGCGAATACATCCCGAAAACGCAAAACAAAAGCAGACATTCAATAGCTACCAGCACATTGCAAATTTATAACTATATGTAACGAATTCTCTTTATCACATGAGCTACATTGCTTACTAAAAACCCTATAAACACATGTATGACTTTCTGATTGTGTCTGTGAGTGTGTCTATGACAGTTTGATTGGATCTGTCAGTGGGTGCATAACAGTCGTGGAAGCTCAGTCAGAGGGAGTGTGAGAGTTTGACTGCATCTATCAGAGTATGTGTGAGTGTCTGAGTGAGTGTGTGAGTAGGTATATGACTCTCTGAGTGAGTCTGTGAATGGGAGTATGAGTATATGAGTGAGTCTGTGAGAGGGGCATGAGTCTGATTGGGCTTGTGACTAGGTGTGTAAGTCTGTGTGGGTCTGTGAGGGGGTGCATGAGTCTCCCAGTAGGTCTGTGAGTGGGTGCAAAAGTCTATGAGTGGGTCTGCAAGAGGGTGCATGACTCTGAGTGGGTCTGTAAGTGGGTACATGAGTCTCTGAGTAGCTCTGTGAGTAGATGCATGAGGTTGTGAGTGGAGCTATAAGTGGCTGCATGAGTGTCTGAGTAGGTCTGTGACTGCCTCCATAAGTCTGTGAATCAGTCTGTGAGTCGATGCATAAGTGTCTGAAAGGGTCTGTAAGTTTGGTGCATGAGAACTTGTGACTGGGTGTGTGAATCTGTGAGTGGGTCTCTGAGTGAGTGCATTAGCATCAGTATGGGTCTGTGAGTTAGTGCATGAGAATATGAGTGGACCTGTGTGTGAGTGTGGGAGTATCTGTGAATGTTTATTTTTTTAAATTGTCACTGCTATTCGCAAATTCATCACAGCATTACATGGGTGCCATGCTGATGGTCACGGCAACTTCGTGAATATCATGTGTTGAAACAAAATACATTTTTGACACATAGCTTGTCTCATTAACACCCCTACATGTGAAACATGGAGTCAGGGAACCTTTATCATGACTGCTTATACAATATTTGAGGTGAAATTTCAGCCACAGGACCGTGTCCAATTTTCTAAAGTGGCGGCTGCAACTTTCTGTTCAAGTTGCAACCAGACAATCCTGGCATTCCTGTTGGTGCGCACATTCGTAATTAATCGCAAAAGTGGCATGAAATAACTCAACAACTACTGAACAGATTTACACCTAATAACTGAAAGCATTATCTGCGTAGCCAAATCTGCCTTTCTGCCAAATTTCGTGCGATTCCGTCCACTGCTTCGGGCTTCAGGCTCGACTAAAGTTCCTATGAGAATTAACATGGGAAACACACTTATTTATTCTCAGCCCCCTTTTCACAGATCACCCCAAAACTTTCCATGCACAAAAAGATTCACTGCCGCACTTTTTGGGGAAATTTTCGTGAAGATTCGTCAAACAGCACCAAAGATATAAGCAAGTCAAAAAAACTTTTCATATTGGAACATGGTCCTAATTATAGCTACATACTGGCGACTGCCAGTAGGTAATATATATATATATATATATATATATATATGAAAAAACACAGTCCCAACTTCAAACTCGGTGAAGAACCACAGGTACAGACCACAACGTGCTGCTGGTAGAAATTTTCAGTGCAAGTTTATTCTGTGCAAATCGGCATGACGCGTTTTGGCCGTGTTGCCACGACCTTGATCACATCATATATATATATTACCTACTGGCGGTCGCCAGTAGGTAGTTATAGTTAGGACCACGTTTCCATAGGAAAAGCATTTTTTCATGTGTTTATAACTTTGGCGTCGTTTGACGAATCTTTACCAAATTTTCCAAAACGTTTCGCTTTTTAGATCAGTTCCTATCTTCAAAGTTTGGGGGTGATAAGTCAAGGGGGGCTGAGAAAAAGGGGGTCCCAAAACGTGTTTCCTCCATGCAATTTCCATAGGAAACTTTAGACAAGGCTACAGGTCAAACTGCTGAACGGAATTACGCCAAATTTGGCAGGGAGAAAGGTCTTGGTCCAGAAAGCACGCTTTTGTTTAAATGAGGTAAATCCGTTCAGGAGTTTTTGAGAAATATCAAATTTTACAGATATCGATATTTGAGAATTCTGACATCTGATTGGCTGAGGGGTTACGAGCATGAGCTTGCGGCTCATTGGCTGTGAACGGTTGAAACTAGGAAGTGTTGGCAGTCATTTTGTGACTCACTTCAAAGGAGTAGGGGGAAAAAAAGAGAAAAATTGTAAGAGGGTATAGTAGGAACACTGTGGAGTTACTTTAAGCAGTCTATACGGTGCAGAGGCAGGGAGTTTGAATGTTGCGTTGGCTGTAGAATTCACGTCCGTAGAACAACGGTGTGGTAAGGTTGCGTAAGCTATGGAAATCCCGTCGGGAAAACAATGCGCCGTATTGCGACAAGCAGTGTGTATGGTGCACACACAGGTAGTGTGAATGTTGCGTAGGCCGTGGAAATCACGTCCGCAAAACAACGATGCGCGGTATTGCAGCAATGTTCAGTAGGCTGTGGAAATCATATCGGGAAAACAACAATGCGCTGTATTGCGGCCTTCCTTTAATATAATGCAGAGTAATGTTTACTTATAATGTGGTGTTCACTTTTATCACGGATAGTGTCACTTTGTTAGAGGAAATTTAATATTATGTGGGAGGGCGTGTTCTCTCCCTGTGCGCGGAACAAAATTAACGTTTAATTGGCTGAGGTGTTGCAACAACGAGCTTAATGTTCATTGGCTGCGAAACATTGAAAGTAGAAGTGTTTCCAGCCATTCCCTTCCCCTCCGCGGAGTAGCAAGGACATCTGATTGGCTCACATGTTCCAAGGAGGACCTTCCAGAGCTTAATGTTCATTGGCTGCGAACCATTGAAAGTAGAAGTGTTGCCAGCCATTCCCTTCCCCTTCGCGGAGTATCAGGGACATCTAATTGGCTAACGTGTTCCAAGGAGCACCTTCCCAAGCTTAATGTTCATTGGCTGTGAAGCATTAAAAGTAGAAGTGATGGCAGCCATCCCTCCCCTTCTGCGGAACACCATGGACATTTTATTGACTAAAGTGTTCCGAGTACAAGTTTGCTCCTTATTGGGTGGGAACGGTTCACTGTTGCCAGCCATTTTGTGACGCACTTCAAAGGAGTACGGGAAAACAAAGTAGTAGAGGGGAGGGTAGGAACACTATTAACTCTGTACAGTGGTCAAAAGGTGGTAGACAGGGACTGTGAAGGTAAAAATTGTTTTTTATATATTTTAAGGGACATTTATATAATTTGCGTGGGGCCTACAAATCACGTCGGGAAAATAACAGTGTGTTGCGGTCTTCTTTTTATTAAGTCAGCGGGTGGGATACTTCACAAGAGCAGTATTTACTTATAATGTGGTGTTTACTTTTCTGACGGGGAGTGCTACATCTTTGGAGCAAATATTATAATATGGAGGAGGGGGTTGAAAAAGAAAGCGCGCTGTTGCGGTCTTTATTTAAATAAGGTTCCGAGTAAGCTACTTCTCGGGAGCAATGTTTACTTATAATGTATAGTTATAGTGCAGTGCTTACTTCTGTTGCAGGTAGTGCTATTTCCTTGCAGCAAAATAGTAGGTGTGGTTGCGCTGCAAAAAATTAAGTCTAGGTTTGAAACTGTTTTTATTAAGCAATCACAAATATACTTTCTTAGGAAAGTGTAGCTGTATATATCAGAGGGGTGACAAATAAAAACGCAATTCATAAAATATCCCTTAAGCGTGGCCACACCCTCCTTTTTTTGTCGCCTATAGTTTGTAAAAGTGTTGCCCCATATTCTTGTTAATATAAGAGGGCATCAGTTACTTTTAAATAAAGTAGAAAAGAAGTGCTACAAGAAACACTCCCGCACTACATCATCTCAGGTCACAACAACAATAACAAGTACAAAACAGTTAAACACAAATGACGTCATATTACCTAGAAATGTACGCTTCATCAAAACATTAAATAAAGCAGTATGTATACAATTTTTTTTTTAGGGGCTACTATTTTATAAAATATTAACAGTGTTACAAACTGTGAGGTAGTAAGTTATCAACGGAAATAACTGTAGTAAATGTTGTTAATTTCTCGCAGAGATAGATCTCCAACCCCTCTGAAGTACTATAAGTTCACAGTATTAAAATGTACAGGGTGAGTTTATAGTATTCCACAGGAAAAGAAGAATAAGGAGCACAACAAAAAAAACTAAATTTTCACAATCTCTATTCTGTAGAAGTCGGGAAAGTTTTGTCGTAGTGCTTAGAGGTCGCTCACTGCTCTGCTAACAGATCACGTACTCCTTTAAGAATATATAGGAAAGTAGTAATATATACAATACTATTCCTAAATATTCTATAGGGAGAACGAGAATAGGAACCACAACAAAGAAAAAGAGAAATATGAAAATATCAATTAAGAAATGTAGGGTTTATCAAAGGTATTCAGTAAAAAAGTATCTATGTAAACAATCTTTTTTTAAACTGCAATTTCGAAAAATATTCTCACTGTAAAAATATCTGATCCGGAACTTCGAAATCTTTTGTCTTCACGCCAACGGCTCATAAACTCCTCTCAGATCATAATGACTGTGAATCTTATAATATACATATTCACAGTATATGATCAAAGGGGCGAAGCAGAGTAAGAAGGAGAAGCTGTTCACGTTACATATGAATCTTTAGTCTTCGCGTCGAGGGGTTACCAACACCTCTGAAGTTTGCTATACTCTGATTATTACAATATACATAGTCACAGTATATAATCTCAAAGGAGCCAGAAAAGGAACAGTGTTTCCTCTATTCTGGGTGTTTCTCAATACAAGCTGCTGAAGATACATATAAATGGCAAAAACAACCAATAACACTTTTTTGTAATACAAATCTTTAAATATTCACAAATAGCTACGTATTATAAATATCTACTATGCCATAATCAAACAACTTACAACTCTGTAATATGTTTTGTTGTCACAAAAGAAGAATCCGATGCTAGAAAAGGGATCCTGCATCACAGAATGGACACGCGTAAATAACTCGCAAAAACGAAACTAATCGAACAACGGGTGTGGTTTATATACTTTTTGGTTATTGAGTAGTCTATGGAAGGAAGATGCGGCTCCGCCCATTTAGATGTCACGTTTTACAGTTGACACGTGCTCCCGTTTTCACTGTTTCACTTGTGCACGTGTTGGGAAAAGTTACAAAATGTGAAGAGGTAAAGGTTTCGCTTTCGATCCTCATAAGTATAAGTTGCTTAATATGTACATACGTTGGAGAGCTTAAAAACTGTTACCCGGCAAACCGTGTCATTTCCTTTCTCGTGACTAAAAACATCTATTAATTGCCGTAATTCTAAATAGAAGATATAAAAAAATATCGTTCAGAATAGAAGAAAAAAAAAGTGCGTGCTAATATTTCTCATCACTATGGTTTTAAATTAAAAAAATACCAGCATTTGTAAAGCATACAGGTACCCCGGAAAGGTGTGCCGGCGCTCGGGGGCATCGGGCAGATTAAGCAAAGTGTTGCCCACAGTGACATAGTGGTGGGCTAACGTGCCGCTGGAGCCGGGAATCGAACTGTGAACGCTGTTGTTCGAAGTCAGGTATCATAGCTGCTGCGTCACACTTTTTCCACACTTATATGTTAATTACTGCTAATTAAGTTTTAAACATTGTTAAATTATAACTTATAACAGACTACTGTTACAGTTAGTTTTTCACTACAAAAAGTATGCACGTCTTTTTAAAATTTACTTAAAAACAATATAGGTTTCAGGGACATTGTAGTTAGAAATTAGCATTTATAAAACCTTTGAAATTCACTGAAAAAAACATGTTTTAAGATGTTATAGTTAGAAATTAGCATTTAAAAAACCTTAGAAATTCACTGAAAAAACCATAGGTTTCAGGGACGTTATAGTTAGCTGTACATTTCACTCGTACAAAACCATAGAAATTCCACCGTTATAGTTAGTTCAGCTAACTATAACTCACGCCCCCGCAATGCACTGCTCATGACGTCACATATTACATCATTCATGGCATGGTCAGTGACATCACTGATGACATCACTGATGACATCTCAAATGACATCACTGATGACATCATCCACGTGAACATCTGATGCACCTCCTCACAGTCTAATAAAACCTTTGAAATACCCACTGTAAAATACAGACTACCATTTTTGAAACCATCAAGACACCAATACAGTTACTACATATGCACTCACTGATTCCTAGGTCCACACACACATCCACTCTTTCACCCATAGAATCACTTATACATGCAGTCACTCATCAATACAGCACTATCATATGCACTCATACACCTATTCAGACACTCACACACCGCCACTCATCCATGGAGTTACTCACACACCTAGTCAGTCATGTAAAGAATCAATCACATTCCCATTTACTCACCTATACAGTTATACACACACCACCTCACTAATTCATACAGATAGTAACGCATACTTACTCTCTTATATAATCACTGATACAAGTACACACTCATCCATACAGCCACTCTCACAATCACTCAGTCTCACATATAGTTATTTATATACACCATCACTCACATATACTGCCTTTTACATATGTAGTTACTCACATATACCACTGAGACATCCATTCACTCACCAACACAGCCATACACATACTCACCCACTCATAGAGCTGTTTCCACATGCACTCTTGAACCCATACACCCAGTGAATCAACTACTCACACATCTATGCACAGAGTCACACACCTCCAACTCACCCACACACACACTCAGGCACCCATACAAATACTCAGGCAAACAATCAATAACCCATATATATATATAGACACTCATGTAGCTACTGACCAACCCATGTACCAGCTTACACAACAACAGACTCATACAGACATTCACACAGTTTAGTCACTAACCCATGCATTCAGTAAGATACGTTTAATCAGTCACTTATACAATCAGTCACACACCTCCTAAATCCTCCATCCAGACACTTATACACCCGCTTATTCTTCAATGCATCTTGGCATATATATAAAACATACTTAAACTTTACACACAGTCACTGGATAATGTCATCAGTGATGTCATCAGTGATGTCATTTGAGATGTCATCAGTGATGTCACTGACCATGCCATGAATGATGTAATATGTGATGTCATGAGCAGTGCATTGCGGGGGCGCAAGTTATAGTTAGCTGAACTAACTATAACGGTGGAATTTCTATGATTTTGTACGAGTGAAATGTACAGCTAACTATAACGTCCCTGAAACCTATGGTTTTTTCAGTGACTTTCTAAGGTTTTTTAAATGCTAATTTTATATATATAATAGTTAATATATATATATATATATATCCGGTTCTTCCGCTCCTTCCCACCAGATCTGGATAAAAGATGGGCATGGACCGCACGATGAGTGCAAATAATTATTTTATTGAGTCTGTCATTACACGTTTCAGCCCATCTGGGCCTTGATCACATGACAAACGCTGCAGCATTTTTTTTGCCTTTTAAAGTGACAAGTGCATAGTGAAAAAAGTCTCAGTCATGGAGAGTGACGAAATACTTGACATTGTCGATATTTTCATATACATGTTGACAATGGACATAATTACATTGATAATTAAAATGGTCATTAAAAATGTTTGTTAAATAAACAAATTTCTAAAATCACATATTAATATAAATATAAATGACAGTTGGAATATTAGCTTAAATGCTTGTTTTTGTCCGTTATGCATGTTGATACAGAGTCATATTTATCAGAATGTCAGTTTGTTCATCAGAAAAAAACATATTTTCCATCAGTTTAATATAAGATTGTTTTCCTCTACCATTGATCTTGTTTGTCTAATCAACGTTTCATGTTGACGACTATAAAAAGTGTAAGTGCAAAATACCAAAGTGTGCTTTGTGCAAAAGTGTAGTGTTTGGCTTGTCACCCATTAAAGTGCTTCTGTGTTAACATTAAAAAACCATTCTTTATTTGGTTGGGGATTTTAGCAGCAGATGTGAATATATATAGATGAAAATTCATTCGATGATAATGGTTTAAATACCTATTATCTAAAATGATCAGGTCATCCTTGATTAACTAATGAGGAGTGTCTTTGTATATTGATTTTATGCTTTTAATCCTCTCTCATGAGTGTATATCTTAACAGTACCCTGATATATATATATATATTTTTTCACAGCACTTTCCCACATTAAAGAAAATACCAGGACTCTCCAGGATACTTCGTGAAGAAGCAGAAAGGCGAAAGGCGTTAGTGTAGAGGCATTTTGTGCTAATAAAATAATGAAGCATCCCGGAGAGTCCTGGTATTTTCTTTAATGTAGGAAAGTGCTGTGGAACATTGTGGGAGCCCATCCAGGACCGCCGCATGCTGTGAACCCCGGACATCGGGACTGTGTCTGGTGAATATATATATATATATATATATATATATCATAGTTATATATATAAATATATAAATATATATATATTCACTGAAAAGCACAAAGGGTGCAGGGATGTTATAGTTAGGCTCAGGTTCCATTCCTAAAAAAACAGTGAAATCCAACAGTTATAGTTAGCTGAGCTAATTATAACTTGCTCCACTGCAATGCACTGCTGATTACCTTGCATATTACATCACTCATGACATGGCCAGTGACATCACTGATGATATCACTAATGATATCACTGATAATGCACTGATGACATCATCCAGTGACTGTGAGTGTTTTTAAAAAGTTTATGAGTGTTAAATATATATACCAAGGTGTATAGGTGAATCAGTGGGTGTATGAGTACATATATGGATGATTCAGTGGGTGCATGACTGAATGTATTAGTGAGTGATTAGGTGTCTCAGTGAATGTATGGGTGAGTGACTGGTTGTTTATCAATGTTTGTATCAGTCTGTCAGTTGGTGTCTAAGTGGCTATATGGGTGTGCGAGTGTGTACGTGAGTGGCTGTATGGGTGATTGATTGGTTGGCTGAGAACCTGTATGGGTTTCTGAGTGTCAGTGTGGGTGGGTGAGGATGTATGTGACTGCCTGTATGGATGAGTGAGGGGGTGAGTTAGTGGCTTTATGGGTTATTGAGTGTGTGTGTGTGAAGGGCTATATGGGTGAGTGAGTGTGTATGGCTGTGTGGGTGAGTGGATGAGTCATTGGTATATGAGTGAGTAACTATGTATGTGAAGGCTGTATAGGTGAGTGATAGGGTATATGAGTGACTGTAAGAGTGAGTGAGTTAATGCAAGAGTGGCTGTATGGGTGAGTGTGTGCTTGTTGCTCAGCTAACTATAATTGCTGAATTTTACTGGTTTTGTGCAAGTGAAACCAGAGCCTAACTATAACGTCCGTTTTTTCAATGAATTTCTATGGTTTTTTAAGTAGTAATGATGTTTGCAGAGTGGTGGACAAACGGGGTGTGGCCTCTGACCAACTCTCAGGAATCCTGCTTTGTAAGACTTACAGAAAGAACAAGGAGGTCCCACAGCATCCAAGAGGACTTTATCCTCCAACTAACAGAGCACCAGGAGGCGTGTTTGCAGAGTGGAGAGAAATGGGGTGGTGCCACGAAGACCTCTCAGCAATCCCACAGTGTGGGACTTACTGAAGGTAACAGGAATGGTAGTTTGTTTTTATGTATACTTTTTAATTTTATTTCCTAACTATACGTCCCTGTAACCTTTGTTTTTTTAAGTGAATTTTCTGGGTTTTTTTTTATTCTGGTTCCTAGCTATGATATCCCTGCAAACTTTGTTTATTTCATTGAATTTCTATCCTTTTTTGTTTATTCTATATGCTATCTATAACGTTACTGTATTTGTAAATGCACTGCAGAGGTCTGTGTTTTTAATAGTAGAGATACAGAATTGAATCCTGGTTGCAGCATTGGAGAATAATTGATTGTATATCTTTGGTACTAATAGGCCTTAACCTGTCAAAGAAAGCACAAATTAATTCTCGTAAACTTACATTACACACAGTTTAAAATGGGGTGTTGCAAAATGTGCAAACAGGGTTAAAATACAAAGAAGTGCTTGCAAAATATATATTTTAGTTATACCTATAGTGTACATGGTGCCATTTTTTTTAAACTGTCCTTTCTTTGAATAATACATCTGCATCATCAGGAAGCTTCAAGTGGTTCCATCATTTAAAGCCAAATCGGATTCTGAGCACTCTTTACATTTGAAGATTCACAACTTGTACCCATTTATATTTCTTTCACAGAAGCACACACCCAAGCATGAAAGCTTGTATAGTTGTATGCCCCTCCCTTTGTCTGATTGCACTTATATTGAAGATAAAGCATTTCACTCAAGGAATTAACCATTCTGGGATGGTTATCTTTTAACAAGAAGTAGAGGAAGTGGTTTCCATAAATTAGAAAAGCATGGGCACATCGTGCCTCTTCAATGAGCCCACTTCGACCACTACTACCAGTGGCAGTCTGGCTTACCTTGGCCAGTGGTATCAGATACTCTTTATCTTTCAAAGTAAACAGTTTCTTGAGAGTTTGGTGGGCTGTTTTTTTCCCTTTAATTTTTTAATATTTGCAACTGCATCGTAAAATGTTGCGATACGTACGCTGTTATTCACAAAAACGGCGTGATTTTCGGAAAGTGTAAAAAACATATACACAGATATTATAATTAATGTTTGATGTCAGTAGGTCACTGATATAACATGTAAAGTGATATTTCAATAAGTAATTTTATGGTACAACACTGTGTTATTCTATTTCCTGTTTTCGCAAGTATGTCAGCATTTGCGACTACGCCGGCACTGACGAATATCATATGACTACAGAAGGAAAGGATTTCTTTGAACAAGACACTTTTGGTTATTCTAGAAATTATGGGGCATATTATCAAGGATCTGCGATAATTATCGCAAAGCGCTGTTTTTTTTATCGCCGGCCATTGCTGGATTTCCTCGCCGTGATAGCGCTGTATTATCAACGCGTATCGCAAAGGCGATAGGAAATCCAGCGATAGCGAGTAAAACCAGCAATAGCGTGCGAATTCCAGCGCTAATGAAAAGCTTGCTAATAGGCAAGTGTGTACTTAACCTAACAATCCACCCCCCATTGACAAGATGGTTAAGGCAAGTTTTTTTCAGGCGTTAAATTCCAGCGATAAGCGCGGTTAGCGCGACTTTTCTTATCGCTCGCGGGCATTGATAATAGAGGGAAGTTGTGTTTGCGACTGTTTCAATGGAGTTTAAGTCAGGAACGCCTACTTTGCATGTCATTAGCGATATATATCGCTGACATGCTTAGAGATAAAAAACGGCCGCTATCGCCAAAAACTCACGCTAAGGCCCGTTAGCTGCAGCTTGTTAATAGTGTGATAAAAATATCGCCGCATTAGCGGCAGAAAAGTGCCGCTAACGCGGCGATAAAGGGCTTGATAATATGCCCCTAAGTCTCTACCCAGTTTTCTTTTCTTCACACTTCCAGTGCTCAGATTGGAAGTACTTCTTGCAGCACCTGCTATTTTTAATATTAGCAAATCATTTTGCAGTTTTTTATGAAACAGTTTAAAAATAAAATGGCACCTGGTGGCAGTGGAGAACAGGAGCCACACCATGAGGACCACAATTCTTCTGACGAGGAACCTCCAGCAAAGTGCCAGTCTATCGCCTGGGATTTTTTACCATCCCCTCTAGGGAGAAGAAAAGAGTGGCCAAACATGTGAAGTGCTTCCTGTGCAACAAGACCCTGTCCAGGAGTACATCTAAAGAATACTCCTAAAGCACTACAAATATGTTGACCCACCTGAAGACTCACCACAACAAGCACTTGAATGCAGCACAGAGGGAGTACACTCAACAAGATGCATCAGCATCAGCATCAGGTGCAACACCAATTACACCTGGGATGCCTATTCCCACTGAAGTTGAACAACGTCTCCCAGAAAAGTACCTGGATCTCCAAAGAATAGGAAACTTTTGTTTGGATTGTAAAAAAGTGCTATCATTTGGGGAACAATCAGTTGCTACCATTCTAGAGGCAGCAAAGGACAACAAGTGTTATTTGTTTTTTGCTTGAATGACTCTTGTAAGGACAGTTGTGAGTACATTTTTTTGTTCCAATTGCCATTTAAAAAAAAAAAAAAAATGATACAAAAGGTTAAAAAATTGAAAAAAGATCTGAAAAATCAAAAAAACTAAGGGGCCTATTCACAGAACTAATCTGAGACAAAATCCTAAACTTACTACTTTTGGTATTCACAGAAGGCACTTACGATTTTTGGTGTTCACAGAATACACTTACGACTACTAGCTTTACGTCTGCAATCGGGCCGGAATTTCCACACTCGGGCCGGAATTTCGCACCTGGACCGGAAATCCCGCACTTGTGCCAGGATTTCTGCTCACCTGTCCAAGTAAACACCTGTCCAAGTGCATACCATCCCGAACCATGCATCAGCTGTCACACTGCAGCCAATCCCAGCCCTGCAGCATGTATGAATGCAGAGCAGACACACACAAACTCTTTCAACATGTCGCTGAATGTGTTTGTTGCTCTGCCCCTTGCCATGCGACAAGAAGACTTGAGGAGGAGGAGAAGATTACAGAGCATCTTCAGACAAAGGATCAACCTATTTGGGATGTCCAGCCAAGATGTCAGGGCCAGATACCGTTTCCCTCCAGAAGTCATCTTGGAGATGGTATGTGAGTGGGAGCAGGAACTTGACTCTGTGACCTGCAGCTCCCATGCCATTCCAGCCTATCTCAAGATCCTTTCTGCTCTCCATTTCTTTGTCACTGGGTCATTCAAAAGGGTCTCCAGTGACCATGTGGGCATTTCCCAGGCAAGCCAGTCGTGGTGCTTGCATCAGGTACTGAGATGCATCACTGCAAAAGCCCACCACCACATACGAATGCCCCATACACTGGCCATGAGACAAAGGGCAGCTAGAGATTTCTATCTCATTGCTCGCTTCCCACGTGTGCTGGGTGCAATTGATTGTACCCATGTGGCCCTTCAGCCACCCGCCGCATTGCACACATCTTCTGCAACAGACACCGATGGCATTCCATCAATGTGCAAGATGTCTGTGATGCCAGTGGGAGACTCATTGGTGTGCATGCAGTGTTCCCAGGCAGTACCCATGAAAGCTTTGTATTCCGCATGTCACCTCTTGCCCGGCGGATGGCTGCGAGAGAATTTGGCAACATCTGGCTACTGGGTAAGTACCAAGCACTAAAAATGAGGGATATGTGTAATTGAAATGTCTGAATGCCACCTTACATTAACAACTATTGTACAATAAGAATCATAAAGCAACATACACGGTCTCAACAGACACTGCATGTACCAAAGTATAGATCATGTCCGGTGTAAATCAAAGAGGGAAATGTAACCAATTTCCCTTTCTTCCCTCCTCAGGTGATGCTGGGTATGCACTCTCCCCACAACTCCTCACCCCTTACAGACGTGCAACCACTGTACCTCAGTGTAGGTACAATAGGGCACACATACGGACTCGAGCCATCATAGAGCGCACTTTTGGTCTCTTGAAGTCGTGATTCTGATGTCTTGACCGTACAGGGGGTGTGCTGATGTACTCCCCTGAAGTCTTGTGCAAGATCATATTAGTCTGTTGTGTTTTGCACAACATAGCTTTAACGCATGGCTTACACATACCTCTTGCACCTCGGCTAGCTCTGAATCCAGGAAACCGGGCCATTGCACATAACCGAGGTCAGGGTATGCAAGTCCATGATCAGCCGGTTGCCACGTTTTTCACATGAGCAACCTGTTGTGTCATGGACAAAATGTGGTTTGCAGTCTGTTGTCAATGATGAAAGTTGGATAATTATGACTCTGTCCAAAAATTCCATCCTGAGACTACTTTGAAAGCCACACTAACTGCATATAAACCACAGCTGTTGACATGAGTCAAAAGATGTACCGTACACCAGGTCATGTGCCCATGTCAGTGATCAGTGTAGTGGATGTCCGTAAGGAATCTATTAATGCAGAAGAAAAAATGTACATGTTCTGAGAGACCTTCCTGGACCTTATGAGGATGGGTTTCTTAATCACAAAAGGGCATAACTATTGCATTCTCAGAGTCTTTGCCCTCAACAGATTTGACTCCCCCACAAATGATGGGCCCACAACGTGAGTGACGATGTTATGGGTGAATCTGGCACTATGTGTCTGGGATACACAGCACTGCTTCCCCCCAATTTTCCGTAACACAAAACACAACTCTTGTGTTGAGCACTAAATATGGACTACATGTACCATAATGCAAAGTAGGAGAAAAGTAAAGTGGGGTTTGATGTTGTGTCAGCCCCCCCCCTTGTCCGAGCCAAAATGTAATTAAATGGTCTGTACCCCCTTTTGTTACATGTCTATGATTCTCTCTTGCACTATCATTTCAGGTTTCTCCACTACAGAACAGCAGGATGGCAGTGGATTTGATCTGTGATTGTGGATGAATCAGAATGAATACAAAATGGCTGTCAACTACTTCCTGTGATGTATTTCCTGTCTCTCACTTCCTGTATATCATTTCCTGTATGAAATAATGATTTCCGGTTCATTTTCGGAGATTACGGCCCGAAAACGTAATTTCCTTTTCCGGAGCATGTGAAGCGCATGTGGACCCGACGCTCCGGAACCGGAAATTACGTTTTCGGGCCGTAATCTCTGAAAATGAACCAGAACCAATTATTTTATACAGGAAATGATATACAGGAAGTGGGAGACAGGAAATACATCACAGGAAGTTGTTGACAGCCATTTTGTGTTCATTCTGAGTCATCCTCTCTCACAGATCAGATCCTCTGCCATCCTGCTGCTCTTTTCAAACCTATTTCCCCCAAAATGGCTGAGGGTTATGACTAGAAAGCACCCCCTTTCACTAAAAGGGAATTAGACATTTTGGCTGAGGGGGTGCTGTCCAAATATCCTCAGCTATATGGGGGGCCAGAGTACCAGCTGAGCAATGCAGCCTGGGCCAGGCTATGGGCCAACATTGGTGAGCGCTGCAGTGCAGTGGACGTTCACACCAGGAATGCGAGGGCATGCCACAAGCGCTGGGCCCGGCACAAGGCCGAGGAGCTACTGGGCCAGTCTTCCCAGCACCATGTGCATCGTCCTCGCCTCTCCCCACTGTACAGGAGGGTCCTGCGTGCAGCTTGGCCAACCCTCCATGCTCAGCTGGAGGAGCATGAGCAGCAGAGACCTGGTAAGTGCATTATATGCAATATGTGTCTGGAAGTATGATGTGAGTGAAGACAGAGCTGTACCATTGTGTGTCCCATGCCTCCATTCACCTATTCTGTGTCTATGTAGCAGTCATCATGAAGCAAAAGGCTCACTGTGGCATATGGACTGTACAGGGCAGGGTGCATTCTGGGAGTTGTAGTTTTTTCATGACAACTGGTGAATTGAGCCACACACGTGCATTTGTAGTGAAATTTGCACTGCTAGCACCACTAGCAGTGAACCAAGGGAATCATGACTGATGTGTGCATTGGATGAGGAATGGTTCAGACACTGTCCAGTGTGTGTATGAGAGGCCAATGGGTATTGGATGCTGTGACTTGCATTGCATTTGTTGAGTTTGGGTTCTGATTGAGACAGATCATCATGTGCCATGGAATCAAGACAGACTTTGAGATCCTTGCCTCACTCTTAAGTGTTTCCAATTTTGCCAAGTGTGTCCACTGACACACGTCTTACCCTCAGTGGCTTGTATCCCATTTTTCATGTACAGGTAGCTGTAACAACGAGCCACTACTGTTCACCAATGCACAGCACTACCTGATCAGTCACCAAAGCCAATATGTGGAACTGGATTGTCAGCTTTTGTGAGGGAATATCAAAAGGCGAAACTCGCAACAAAGCAAACCAAATAGCCCAGACCCCTTGTGGATGTATGACCCACAATCGGCATTTGTCTTGTCCCATACAATGCTACACAGCAGATAACATTTGTCCAGACGTAAAAGTGCTGAGACTCCATATTACAGGCCCTTTTCAATACCATCTGGACTCTCTCTGATCTCCTTTTGTAGACTGGGTTTGGAACCTGCCCATGTAGCAGTGACAGGACACACAGATCACAAGAATGCCAAAGTTGAGGTTTGGCCAATACAGTTGTGTAAGCCACAAATAATCTCGTGAGATGTCCATGTCAGACTCAAATCAGGAGATGACAGTGAACATACACGTAATGTAAGCTCATAAACACTGACAACTGTATAGTGTGATCAGAGGAAAACAAAGTCTTTCCTTGGCTCATCTAGGTATGTATCTTTTCCTGACGTGTACAACCACTACAACATGATCTTTCTTACATTTCAGTGGGCTCAGCTGGCCAAATGGAACAACAGTAGGACACGGTTCGGAGCAGGACACCTTTGGTGCACCAGACCGTCAACATCAGGAGGCAGGGGGATTGCGCTCACCCGGACTGACCAGGAAGACAACTCTGGTGCTATGGACCGGGTGGAGGCTGTGGACATTGAAGTGGGGAGGGGGAAGAACTGGGCACCTCTGGCAAGGGGGGGTGGAGAGCTACTCTCCACTGGACCATTCACCAGTAAGTTTTGTTGAGGTGTCCCCAGGGCAGGCCACTACACAACCTGGGCCTGCCATTACCCTCTCCCTAACTCTAGAGGCCCCCATTCCATCAGGCCTCCAGCTGCATCCTCTGCAACCTGTCCCCCTCATCGTAGCTGCCAGGTCGACCCCAACATTGGCTCTGAACCTGAGGCACCACACCCCTCATGTTCCACCCAAACCCCTCCCTGTGTTGATCCTTCTGTGGCTGTCCCAGAGGACTTGATGTGGGTATGTGAGGGTCAGCCAGACATGTCCTCTTGCATCATGCTGCAGATGTGTCTAGAGATACGCATGATGCAAGAGGAAATTGCCAGAGCTCTGGCCCCCCTCACTGCCAGTGTCAATTCCCTGGCTGCAGCCATGTCATCTTTTGTTTCCCAACATCCTTCCCACACCACCATCAATGTCTCCCCCTGTCCGTTGCCCCACACTGTTTCCCCCCACACTCCTCGTGTGTCCCGACCCCGTGTGGTGCCAGTTTCTCCACCGGCCAGCCATGTGCCCGCATCAGACTCGGAGGATCTGGACATTGTGGTATTAGAGGGTGACCAGAAGGACACTTGACCTGTTGGACAGAATTTTCTTTGTGGACAATTATTTAATTTTCCCCTTGTAAATAGACTGGTTCCCCTGACTCTGCCTGACGTGTTATATTTTTGTTGCCCCACCCCAATCCAAGTTCCCTTCTCCTTCTGTATTAAGAACATCATTTGTTTCGCTTTCTCCCTTCCAAACGGACTGTTGTTGTTTTTCAAATCACACACTTCTATTTACATAAAATATATTTTTGAATCCTACTTTCCTTAACTTGTTTAACTTCATTGTGAATGTCTTGCACAAAATATGGACATATATTTTGTGAGTCATCTGCTCTGCACATTATGGCTTGTTGCAATGATGGGGTTACACTTGTAAATGTGTCACACACATACATCCTCACATCTCTAGGCCACCAAAATTGGTATACATTTGCCTATCAGGACATGATACGCAACAGAATCTTGACTTGTGAAGATAATTGCTTTTTATTTACACATATTCACAGTGGTCAATTAGTTTTTGGGATGTTGTCAATGGGGAGCGTGCTTGCGACGTCGCAATTTCAGAGGTGATGATCGCTGTGAGGGATCATGTCTGGGTTGTCGCCTACGTGTAGGTGGGTGTTGTGCATGTGCCTGTAGAGGGTGAAGTTCATGTGCAGGGGCAGATGGTGTATGTACAGTTGGTGTTTGTGCGTGGACAGGGGCTGGTTGTGCAGGTGGTGGGAGTGCCTGTTCAGGGGGTGGTGGTGGTTGTGCAGGTTGTGGGAGTGCCTGTTCAGGGTGCAGTTGTGGGTGTGTACCCTTGCTGTGGTCCTGTGCATTTGGTGGTACAGGTGTGTGGGTGTGATGTGCTGCAGGCAGATGTGATGGCTCCCCTCCCTGCGTTGACCGTGAAGGGAGATTTTGGATCACTTTCAGCATGCCCTCCATCATCTTCATGGCCAAGGCATGGTGTCTTGCACTCTCTTCCCTTTGGATGGATATCATGTCTCTGCTATTCTTGGACATGTCTTGCCAAGTTGTATCCATCCTATCCAAAACATGGGTCAGTCTATCCACCACCTGAGGGATTTGGAGCATGTCCTGCAGGGCCTCAGACATGTCTGACAGGGTAGCTCCAATGGCACGAATGTCCTGCCTCACATCTGCCTGCTGTTGGAAGAAGTCCTGCTCCCACTGGGCACCATGGCCATGTGCAGGCCCTCTCTGCAGGGGTCGGCCATGGATGAGACCAGCAGGTCCAACAGCAGGGGGGGTGGCAGGTTGAAGCATGTGGACAGGAGAATGGTGCCCAGGGGATACCTGCACCACAACAGTGTTGGTACTTCCCCCAGATGGTGGAGAGGATGCCTGGGATACACTGTATAGGGAGGAGCGTGTAAGGGAACCACCATGTCTGTCCTGGATGTGAGGGCTGTGAGGGAGTGATGTCTGTGTTGGGATGCGTGTGAGCTGTGGCTGGTTAGCTCTATGCCGGGGACAGGCAACCTTTCGTTTTGGAGGAGGTTGAGGCACTTTGCTGGTCGGAGGGTATGATGCCTTGCAAGATTTGGGCAATGTGGGAAGATTTCTGTCCATGGCATCAGAATCATCATCCCCGGAGAGGATGGACATATAGTCACCATCATCTTCTAATCCTTCAGCCTCAGGTACTTCCTCCTCCTCCTCCTCTTGCACAGTACTTGCAGCCGACATTACTGCCTGAAGGAGCAGTGGATTTTCCCTTCTCATTGCCCATCGCCCAACACTGGTGGAAGGTCCGTCCTCCTCATCGTCATCATCCCCTGGAACACAGAGGTTGCAACCGTAAAAGTAATTGACCTAGCATAAGATGTGGTGCAACACAAGGGTTGGATTAACTGTACTTTGCATCAACAGATGACGTACATGTGACCTGGTTTGGGTACCCCTACAAGTGAGAGCTCACTCCATAGTACTGAGGTGTTAAACGGAGATGTACATTGCACAAGCAAACTCACCAGCTCCAGCCCCAGCTTTCTGTTCCTTTGCGATCCCCCCTGATGTCAACTGCTGAACCTGGCTCCTCATAGGTTTTGTTGACGAAGCGGTCCCCAATCCAGCAGCTGGAGAGGGAAGTGACACCATACTCAATGATCTGCATTACTAATTTACAAACAGGCACATGTGACACTTATAATATGTATGTAACTTTGTAAACAACAACTGCAGATTCTATGAAGAAGGGTATTTTGATCTTTGTCCTGGCTAGGTAATCTATGATAGGGAAACACTTCACGCCACAATTACTTGATGGACAGGTGCGAGAGGGTTTCACTGCTGCAGCCAGGATGTCGTTGTACGCTGCACTGGTGTCATCCTGTCAGCAGCTGTGATGAGACATACATGTCCATATTTCAGGACACCAGATGGTAGCTATGAGCTAACATGTACATGTCATTCTCAATGACCATTGACAGAATATTCATGGCCAATGTGCAGCATGTTTGCCTCATGGACTTGACATGTGGGCCCCTGCTCACATGCAGCGATTGCCAGCTGTTAACTCCACACAGCACTGACATCAAGATGACACATCAACAGACAAAGTTGTATGAGAAGGTTACTGATATTTCAAGGAAGGGGATAAATTATCAGGACTCCTCCGCATTACATTGATTACACCTTCACCATTAAGACTAACATGTTTCATGAGTATAATGTTGTCTGTTGACAAGTCAAAAGGAGTTTACGTCACCAGGCTGACCAGTATCACATTTGCACATCAGTTCAAACATTGCATTGCAGAGTTCATGTGTGGGATATGCAATAGTCAGGTACATAATGTGGCTCATTTGTGCTTCCCTACCCATGAAGTCACAAAGCTCATTTTGGAATGAGAGATCACACATTTGTTATGTCCATCCTTTGAGTGTCCTCTGTTCGCATACTCCATTTCCAACATCATGGTAGTACTTAGCTGACAACGGATGATGTTTTGTACAGCAGACATCCTAACCTCATATGTCAACCACTCATTTATATATGTGAATACAGTAGAAGAGGAGGCAAGCAGAGGATCCCACATTGTGGGTAAGTTGAGAATCTTTGATGGTTGCCGCCTGCACTGGATTTGTGTTGTGCTTTTCAGCCAAGTTAATTGAAAAATTCACTTCCTGAAGATTCACCTTAGCAGCCCATACACCCATCTCAAAAGAACCCAACTGGCATCAGTGCGAGCCTCATCCACACCAATTTCAATATGATTTTACCATTGATATTTTGCAAGAGATTTTTCATATCATTGAATTACAACCCAGTTGTGTGTAGGACACTTCATATGGCACTATGTACTATTTTATGTCCATTCTGCATTCACTTGGCATACATTTTGTTTCATCCTTTCAGTAGCCACCATGGTGTGATCTGGTATGTGGTTAAATGCCATGTGTAAGCATATTGTGATGCAGGACAACAGTGTTGTACAACACTTACAACATACAGTGGAGATTAAGGGCACATTTCATGAGCATTCAGGCACATTATTCTTGGGTTTACTTATCATGGCCCAGCACCTGCCCAGTGTGTGGTCCCTGACCAGATGTCACAGCCAACCTTGTAGAAGTCAATGTGGGTGTTGGACTCTGGGAGGACATCATTGGACCTACAATGATAAGTGTGTTTGCAACTTTACATTTCTGCTGCCACATGTGATGCACTCAATTTCAGGCACAAAGGATAAGCACACGCAGTTGTGGGCATTACCATTGCAGAAGTGTGTAGCACTAAATATCATTAGTGATCCCACATTTAACTTATAATGGCCCCACTGCCTAGAAGCAACGTCTATCAAAATGACACGACTACAAATCCTGAAGTAAGGTCCACTATCGTGTTTTGTTAATGGCCAAAAAACAAGCCATCCAATGAAAACATATATAACCAGCTGGCTGGACTGGACAATTTCATGTATAGAAAAAACATTCTAAGTTGGACAGTGGATGCATTCTCAATACTCCTGACAATTGTATCTCACTTCTTGTTCATCATTGTCATATTTGTTAACATTGGATTTCTTGATTTAGTCTACAAAACCAATTACAATATAGTGGGGACTCCTTTTTGACTTGTTGTGGCACTCGATTCCAGGATTGAGTTCCCAGTTGTGGAACTGTTGGTGGAATACATGTAATGTTCCCAAATCACAAAGGTATGATGAGCCTAGATATATTATATTTTGTCTTTAGCTATTTACAAATGTCATTTGCTAAAGGTAAATGTCCATTAAGAACTCCAATAGTTGTAAAGCTAGTTATTCCTCTCCGGTTACCTTTGATGTTCGGGCCCTATATGTCCCTCTGTTGTCTGCTGACAATGTATGCATTTTGACCAACTCCTGACCAGTTTGACTTACCAGTTAATGAGGGTGGTAAGCGTTGCTCTGGATGATGTTGTTTCCTCCCAGAAGATGCAGGGACCTCTGCTACTGAGGTTGTCTGTGCTCTGGCTGAATGTGGCAATAGGTGAGAAGAGAGAAAAGTCACCAAATGGAAAATGTACATGTGGAACTTGTCAGACATTTCCTCATATCTTCTGCATGCTAACAGTATTGTGAAGTACTGCCACGGCTGGTGCAGGTAGGAGCAGTGGGGTGTTGGGGATGTAATGGCGTGGCAGGGTGGGAAATAGACAATGGAATATGTGAATGAAATGTTTTGAAATAAGGATTCTCTCACCTTCTGCTTTGTGATTTTGGCAGGCACAAGGTGAGTTACTTTTTGGATAATTTGTATTTATTTTCCCTATTCCGTTGTCAGTTGATTTTCCTCTGCACCGCAACCCCCACCCATTACGTTCTTGACTGACCCATCTGCGTCTGGATAAGTGGAAGGGGCACTTTGTCAATTGCTACTTAACAGTGTTGGGTATATACGGCAGCAGTACTGGGCCCATGTTTTAAGTGGTGGGCAAGGGATTTGGCATTTCTAATACAAAGGATTCTGGGACTTCCGGTGCACATACAGAGGGAAACACATGAGCTTCTTACTGACTATATTTTTATATAAACTTTGGACAACTTCCTTACTCACAATGGCAGTGCAACACAGACAATCTTTTCATATACTTATTCTTGTCATCCCATTTACCTGATACCACGTTGCGGACATCACTCACAGGCAGCCCATGGAGCATGTGGGGGTGGATTGTAGTGAGGATATCCTCCTCAAGTGGGGTGAGACATAGGTGGGTTCCAGATTGTGGGGCATGGAGAATCCTGTTCAACTCGATCCTGGAGTACTTCTCTTCACCCTTGTCTTTTCGTCCTGCCACTTCTTCTTGATGTCCTGGACTGTGCGCCTCTCCTCCCCCAATACTGTGACAGCAGTGGCTAAATGCTGCCATAGAGCTGCCTTCTGTCTGCCACTGGTGCAGTAAGGTGGGAGACCATATAAGCATTTGTGGTGCCTCACAATGAACTCCACAATCATGGTGGTCTCCTCAGTAGTGAAGTTTTTCTTCCTCCTCATTTGGTACATTTTCCTCTAGCGATGAACAGCGAATGAAAACAGGCACTCTCTGTGGCCAAACCTGTTCCTTGAATGTGTGCTGCTTTTTTATGGTTTGTGGTGCTGGTTTTGCAGTTAGTGTTAATTGACTTCAGCTGGAGCCTGGTGGGGGATGGTAGGCACTTGAAATGATCATCAGGCCCAAATGCGGGTATTCTGGCCCGAAAGCGGAAATTCCAGCCCAAAAGCAAAAATTCTGGCCCGGGAGCGGAAATCCCGGCACAAATGCGGGATGTCCGTTCTGGGTGCGGAAATTCTGGCCCCAGTGCGGAAATTCCGGCCCGAGTGCGGACGTAAAGTTAGTAGTCGTAAGTGCATTCTGTGAATACCAAAAATCGTAAATGCCTTCTGTGAATACCAAAAGTAGTAAGTTTAGGATTTTGTCTCGGATTAGTTCTGTGAATCGGCCCGTGGGTTCTTGTTAGAACCACCTTTCTTGGTTTAAAAAAAGATAAACTCTATGTGTGTATATCTATAAGAAAGAGTATGAGTTTCTGGGTTAGTGAGTGAGTGGGTGCATGAATGAGTAAGTGGATGTGCAAGTGTTTGAATGAGTGTGTATGACAGTGTATGCATGGGTTCATGAATGACTGTGAGGTTGTATGGGTATGTGAGTGGGTGTATCAGTGGCTGTATTGGTGAGTGACTGCTTGTGTGAGTGGGTGTATGGATGTGTGAATAGGTGCATGAGTGGCTGTTTGGGTGAGTGAGTAGATGTATGAATGTCTGTATGGGTGAGTGAGTGTGTGTCTTAGTAGCTCTATGGGAGAGTGAGTGGATGTGTCAGTGACTGTATGGTTGTATGAGTGGGTGAGTGAGTGGCTGTATGGGCAAGCAACTGCATGTTTCAGTGGCTGTATGGGTGAGTGAGGGGGTTTGTCAGTGACTGTATGGATGAGTCAGTGAGTGGGTGTAGCAAACTATACAGTTGTGTGAGTGCATGTGTTAGTAGCTGGATAGGTGAGTGAGTGGGTATATGAGTGACTGTTTGGGTGAGTGAGTGGGTATGTGGGTGGCTGTATAAGTGTGTCAGTGGCTGTGTTAGTAGCAGTATGGGTGAGTGACTGGGTGTGTTAGTGACTGCATGGCTGAGTGAGTCCCTGTGTCAGTAACAGTATGTGTGAGCGAGTGGGCATATCAGTGGCTACATGGGTCTGTGAGTGGGTGTGTTAGTGCCTGTATGGGTGAGTGAGTGCATGTGTTAGTAGCTGTATAGGTGGGTGAGGGGGGTGTCAGTGACGGTGTGGGTGAATGAATGGGTGTATGAGTTTCTGTATGTGTGAGTGAGTAAGTAGCTGTATGTATAAGGGACTGGGTGTTTCAGTGCCTTCATGGGTAAGTGAATGAGTATGTTAGTGGCTGCATGGGAGACTGAGTGTGTGTGCCACTACCTGTATGGGTGACTGACTGGCTGTTTGAGTAGCTGTATAGGTGAATGAGCAAGTGTATGAATGACTGTTTTAGTGAGTGAGTGAGTAAATAACTGTATGGATGAATGAATGCATATGTGCGAGTGAGTGTGTGTGTGTCAATGACTGTATGGGTGAGTGAGTTGGTATGTCAGTTACTCTATGGGTGAGTGAATGAGAGGGTGTGTAATAGGCTTTATGTTATGTAAGTGTGTGTTAGTGGGTGTATGGGTGAATGAGCAGGTGTGTCAGTGATGATATAGGTATGTGACTGGGTGTATGAGTGACTGTATAGGTGAGTGATTAGCTGTGCTAGCACCTGTATAGGTGAGCGAGTGAGTGGCTGTACCAGTACCTGTATAGGTGAATGAGTGGCTATTATTGACTGTATGGCTGAGTGAATGGGTGTGTCAGTGACTGTATGGGTATGTGTGTCAGTGACTGTGTGGGTGAGTGAGTGGGTGTGTCAGTGACTGTATGGATGAGTGAGTTAGAGAGTGTGTAACAGGCTATATGGATGAGTGAGTGTGTGTTTAGTAGCTGTATAGGTGACTGAGTGGGGGCATGAGTGACGTTTTGGGAGAGTGGATGTGTTTGTAGCTGTATGGGTCAGTGAATGGGTGTGTCAGTGAATACATGAGAGAGTGACAGGATATGTTAGTGATTGCATTGTTGACTGAGTGGATGTATGAGTGACTGTATGGGTCAGTGAGTGCATTAGTTAGTACCTGTATGAGTAAGTGAATGGGTATGTAAGTATCTGTGTGGATAAGTGGATGCATGTGGTTGTACATGTGTTGATGCATGACTTGGTGTGTTATTGACTGTGTCAGTGAGTGAGTGGGTGTGTGAGTGGCTGAATGGGTGGGTGACTGGGCATATGAGTGGCTCTATCAGAGTGTGTCTGGACGTCTCTGTGGCTCTATGAGACTGTACCTTGGTATATACCTTTACAATTTTAGTTTGTAGAACGTTTATACTATTCTCAGCCTTTGTACTTGTACACTAGAATCAATGTAGTATATACAGTTTCATCCTTGAACAGTAGGGAAAAACACAATGATAAAGATTGTAAAAAAAATTTTTCTAATTTGAGCACCTGCTCTCTTTCTTTTCTACATTCAATTGTGCTGCCTTTTTCATCATTTTCCCAAAAAATGGCATCTAATGGCAGTGAAGATCAGTTACCACACCTTGTTGAACACAGTTCTTTGGAGGAGGAATCACTGGCATAGCAGCAAACAATTGCATGGGAGTTTTTTTACCATCGCCTTCTTTTCAGCAAAATTTGTAGATTCTTTTGTGAGCTTCCGCTTTGGACAGATTATCCATTTTTCATAAGTGAGATACTGCCCTAAATGAGGAGCATATGCAGTTCTTAACCGATTGTACTCTCCAACACAACTTGCATCTGCACTAACTTTCCTGGCATCAAAATCAACCAAAAACAAACCAGATAATGTTCCTACTCAAGACAGTTCAACATATCACATACCTTCTTTAAATACAGTCCTACCAATACTAATAAAAGCTGCGTCTACACTTAAACCTTGAGATTTATGGATACTTACAGTGTATGCTAGAGAGACTGTGAACTGCTACCGCTGGTACATACAAGTCCTTTACAAGTAAAAACATACAACACATCGGCCAATCTGCTTCACGCAATCAATCTGATCAAACTTTTATCGCTAAATATTCAACCCCATCCCTATTTGGAAAAATAATGAAATCAATAACTTTAACCATCGCACTATTTACTAATCCTTCCTCGACATTTAAATTATGCCACAAAATTACTCTACAGTTTTTGCACATGCGTAAACACATTTCTAATCCTGCAGTCCTGGATACAGATTTCTCCAATGAATCCAATTTTGCTTGTAGCTTTCCACTTAGCAGTAGTGTTACTCCCTGGTGTTCCATTTTATCAATAGCTGCAACTTTCAAAATTTCTTCTTTCTCCAGTTTTAGTAATTGTTGATTGAAATTGGAGCACTCTCGAAGAGTAGGCATTAAACAGACTATAGATTTCTCTTCTTCAATGAGAATGACTATTAGCTGTGCTGCTGTGTTCTTAGAGGAGAATCGTTTCTTAATAAGTTGAGTTTCTAAGGTACGTTTCTATTCCTTTGTCAGAACTCCTACTCTAATGCCCTTCAGAATATTTCTGTATTCCACGTCAGGATGCCTGACGCATATTCTTTAGCAGTTCCTTGTATTGGAAGTTTAGCCAAATGTTTATATTGCCAATTCTTCCCCAAAAATTCCGAGTTTCATCATGCAGAAGTGTCTTGACAACAGTCTGCCTTTGATGGGGGTAAGTTGCAGTAGGTCACCAAAGACAATTAAATGGTTTCCTCCAAATAGCATATCATACTTTAAAATCTATTTCATTCTCAAGTGTATGAAGGCAAGCATTAAGTTTGAAAGCATGCTCACCTCATAGATGATTAAAACCTTCAGATTTTTCAGTACTCTTGACACCTCATGACAAGCTTCACTAGATAACTTTTGGTATTCCAGTTTATAATAGGCCTGGGTGAAATTGGCAGAGTTTTATTCTCCGGAATTCTGTGGAATTACAATAAAATTCCATAGAACTCCACAGAGGGGAAGAGTGGGTACGCTGCAGAGACACACAACCGATCCCCATGTGCCACCGTGCCAGTAAAAACAAGCAGGCACATTCGGCTAGGTTTACTTGCACTGTCAGCGCTGCCAACCCAAAAGAGAGGCCTCCCGCCTCTCTGGTCTGCCACAAAGTGAGGGAATTGGCTTTGCATTTCACAATTCCTGGGCAGTCAAATATGCTGTATTTGTACAAAACAAAAGGATGTCACTCTCCGGAGAAGCTGTAGCCTTTCTAGCACCGTCCGACTCAGGGGATCAAAGTGGGTCCTGGACTCCTGACATAATACTGAAGGAGGCTGTGCCGTCTTTTTCTCCCTTTTTCACTACAGGTGCCTGTTTCATTTTAGAGCTCTTGTAAATGGACAATCTTGCTGTATAGGCTATATGCATGGTGCTAAAAAGATGTGCTGAAGCGCTGCAGTGCCACGGTGATGGGGTTGGGCATGCCCTGGTTACATTGCTTCTTAACCTTGTGTCCACACATGGTAAACCTTTCTGGTTTCTTTTTAAACTGCCTATTATTAACACAGAGTAGCAGGACTTCACTCAATTATTAACACAGAATAGCATGAGTCCACTCATATGTCACACTAACTTTGGCGCCGCAAGATGCCAGTCAAAGGGTAATTAATGAATTGTAAAGCCAGACTGCCTTTTTCAGCCCGACTCCATGCACACCATCTAAGGAAGCGCGGGCACATTAAGAAAGCTTTTATTTCACTGTAGGCTAACGCACACTGACAAGGGTGAAAGAGAAGGGAGCACCGAGGATGCGTTACTCCTTTACAATTGTATTAAAACTTCCCAATTGTAAATATCAATACCGAGATATAGTACTGGCCAGTGTCTCAAAACTAAAGTAAAAACTGTGCCCATGTTTAAAATGAAGCAAACGTACTGGAATGGAAATTGAAAGCAAGTGTGTCCAGCCCCGTTGGAAACATGCTTTGCGAAACACCAGTCTGCATACAGTAATAATAAAAAACAACTGTTTATGGAGCAGACGTGCAAACAGATGCAATCCCTTGAATAACAGGTCTTCTAAGTTCCTCTAACCCAACCCAATGGTGCTCACGACCTCAGAAGATTGAGATGCCGAGTTCATAGCCCGAATGCAAATATGCAAACATGGTCGATGGCGGCCTGCTGAGCTGACTTGATCTAATGGCTTAAAATTATAAAATCGGTAGTTCTGCAGAACGATTGTCACAAGTATTATAAAGCTGCAGGCAGTAGAACATTACAAATCATTGCAAGATGATTGCTGTTAAGAAGCAACGCTTGATCACTATGTTCATGTGCCCACTCTGGAAAGGCTTGTTTGGGTTGCTGTGCTTTTATGTGTTGTATATTATATTGTACTGTACTGCAAGACTGTTCTTCCCTCCATCGTGCCAGCAGCCCGTTATCCTGGAGAGAAACTGCTCATCTCTGCTCTGGTTCTTAAAAGCATCCCAAAGGTTTGCCAAAGATAGCTCCAGCCTCTGTCGATTTATAAACCAGACAGCTCTCACCGAATCAGCCAGCTAACCAAACTAGGATGAGTTCTTGGGTGACTTCCCTACTAGTCTGGGTGGGTTCAAACGTCCAAGCTTCCGCCACTTGGTGCTCAGTTAGTTACTCCTCGCCTGATGCTTCTGCCCAGAATATGTGCATACACAAAGGGGGATATTCACAAGGACTTATCTCGGAGTTATCGCCACCTTAATGCAACAAAATTGGAGATCGATTTAACGCCCCATTCACAAGCGGTTGCAAACTGCAGACAACGCAAGTATTCCCGCGATAACTGCCTCAAAATTTACCTCCACGGGTGACACCACCAACTAACCCTAGTGAGATGCAGAGTAGGCGTTCCCGTGCAAAAACACACAATAACACCACTACACCACTTTCACAACGAACTGCCAGATCTGCGATGCGAACCAAAAACAGGCGATAAGCCGCGGTAGCAGCAGGGAATTAACACCTGCCTTTTGCTGGTGTAAAGCAGGACGACTACCCGCAGAATGAAAGGGAGCCCAGCCCAGAGCCACATCTGAAGACCCACAGATGCAATGGAGACAATGATCATGCAGCTCCGAGACCCATGAGGGCCACAACAACCACCCCACCACACCCCGCCCCCCCCCCGGACCCCCCCGGGACAAACACATACCTTGCACGACACAAGAGCCACAAAAAGCGCATGATGTCGCACAATGACAACAAGAAACACGTGTGGGCAGAAGAACGAGAAACAGTCACTCATCATTGACGTAACAACCAAAAACTTTATTGAATACAACACAAAACACCAATGCGGAAGACTCCTGTCGGGTCCGTCCGGGACAATCCTGATGTCACAGCCTGGAAAATAAAGCACAAAATCAGAACGTGTGTCATGCGCACTCAAAGGAGATGGACACAGAGAAACGGAGAAGGAAAGAAAGGCAGAGAGAGAAAGAGAGAGAAGGAAGGAAGGAAGGGAGAGGGAGAGAGAGAGAGAAGGAAAGGAAGGGAGAGGGAGAGAGAGAGAGAAGAAAAGGAAGGGAGAGGGAGAGCGGGAGAGGGAAAGGAAGGGAGAGGGAGAGGGAAAGGAAGGGAGAGAGAGAGAGGGAGGGAGAAGGAAAGGAAGGGAGAGAGAGAGAGAGAGAGGGAGAAGGAGGGACACTGCCACCCCGCGCACCCAGGCACCACTGCTCACCTGCTGCCACCGGTGTGTCTCTAACCACATGCCGGTATAAACTGCAAGCCACCAGGTCTGCAATCTGTAATCAAGGCCAGAGTCAATCATGGCAGAGTCCATCACACTGCACATGGCAACAATGCCTGCCCGTCCTGCGCAAACATGCAGCCGCACCCTACCCCCTCCCGCCGGTCAGCGCTGGCTGTCCGCACTTCCGCACCCAGGCCCCACTGTTTACCTGCCGCCAACGGTGTGTCCACCAGTGGGCACACCACGTGCCCGTGCAAGCTCCAGGCCCAGGTCCCGCCACCATGGCATGCTCCACATCATGCGGACTCGCGCCGCGGCCCAGCAGGTCCCACACATGACGCTGAGTCCTGAGGAATCAATGGCAGAGACCACATCAGTGCACACGTCATCATCGCAGGCTGCACACCCGCTCAGCAATTTCGGTGCCACTAACCCTGTGCAACCCCAGTCAGCACCACGTGGTGGTAGGCCGTGATGGCCGTATGGCTCCGGGTGCCACTAACCCTGTGCAACCCCACTCAGCACCACGTGGTGGTAGGCCGGTGACGGCCGCAAGGCTCCAGGTGCCACTAACCCTGTGCAACCCCAGTCAGCGCTACGTGGTGGTAGGCCCGTGACGGCCGCAAGGCTCCGGGTGCCACTAACCCTGTGTGCAACAAGTTATGGGCCCTTTATGATTGAGTATCGTGGAACGTCCGTCAACCAGTCACCACCGGCAGTGGGGAATGTGACGTTGTCGGCCCCTTATATCGGTGGGGTCACATGGCCTGTGACGCCTGTGCCGGATGGGTGTGGTGTGCGTGCAAACCTACCCTCAGGGAATGGCCGTGACATGCTGACCAGCGACCAGCAGACCACTAGCGTGTACGCCTGCGACATGTAGCTATGTGGGCCCCCCCTCGGAGCGTAAGCGGAGTGGTCTGTCCTGGCATACGCCGGACCAGCGCAGGGCTTGCAACAATGACTCGGGGGCTCTGGGCATGATTCAGTTCATGTCCGGACAAGGAAGTGACTAATGCGTGTGTCCCTGTTGTGGTGTCTGCGCCGCGGCACCCGGAACGCAATTGGCAATGTAGCACACTGTGACTGGATTCCCACTAGATGAGCATCATTGACGTTGGGGGGAATCACTGAGCCTACATTCATCCACACATTCATACATGAATGATGAAAGACATGACACAGCAGTGCGTTTCTGAATGTTTAATGCACATCCAGTGGAGTTTTGCAGCTGGAGCAGTACAGGGCCATGCCAACCCCACTTCACAATATGGGCCCGTGGTGGGCCAGCCAGAGTCCATCGGGGAATGACAAGTACAGCGGAAGAGGAAGGGTACAGTCCGCAGTCTGGTCGCCGTGTCTTTGGTCACCAAACAGGATATGGCAGTCCATGTTGCGGTCCAAGGTGAGTGCAGCAGAGTGTATCGGGGGTCAGTGGAAGGTCAGGGGGTGATGTGCGGCACCAAGCAGCAACAGGCCAGGTGGCGGACATGAATGCTAGTGCCTCCTTCTGAACTCAAGCCCATCCACGTCCTCGTCCTCGGATGTGTGCTCTGCCCCACCTGTGGGTGGTGCAGTTCCGGCTGCGGCACTGTGTGCCACTGACACATCAGGGGCCGGAGGTGGATTGTCAGCCGCACTGTGTGGCAGTGACATATCAGGTGCCGGAGTGGAAATGCCTGCCACACTTTGAGGCACTGACACACCAGGGGGCAGAGATGTGGATGGTGTAGGGGCAGCAGCATTCATCTGCACCACGCCTTGTGGCAGCAATGCCATGATGAGGACATGCAGGGCATGGTAGATCCCAGCTACATTTCGCTGATGTGCAGCGGTGGCTGCCATCCTTTCCGCATCCATCCGCACCATGTCCTCCATGAGCCTCCGCATTTGTGCCATCTCACGGCTGAGATCGCTGGAGCCACTCTGAGCGGACAGGTGTTCTTGTCTCCGAGTCATGACTCCAGCGATGTCAGCCAGGGCTCATTGGAGACCATGGAGCGGTGTGTGGGTGTCCGTTAGGGACTGGAGGTGGTCCCTGATGGGACTCAGACACCTAAGGATGGCGTCAAATTTGGTAGCCATGAGGTCGAACCCCACCCGCACCTGCTCAGCCATCTCCCTCTGGACCTCCAACACATGGCGTTGGAAGGCCATGTGTTGTTTGGGGGGTCTTGGGAGACAGCCGGGGTTGTGGGTGCCTCCTGCTGGGTGGTTTGTGGAGTCGGTGGGGCTCCTCGACGCAGCTGGGCTGCCCTAATCCTGGAGGTGATTGGCGGATGAGCTCAATGATGTCTTGGAGGGCTTGGGTGTCGATGCTGGTGGTGTCCTCCTCGTCATCAGGGAAGAGTGGCTGGGACTGCTCTGCAGGTGGTGTTGCGGGTACCACCGCAATGTGAAGGGGGGATGTTGTGTTACAATGTGTCCACATGTATGTAGACGCATGGTACATGTTCACATTCTGACAGCATGGCAATGTACATTGTGACAGGCTGTTGATCAGGGCCATGATCCAGAGTCATTGTGGGTGTGCACTGTGCTCTGCTTGATTGTGCATGTGTACCATTGTGGCCATCTCCCCCGTCCCCCCAGTACCTGGTGGTTACTCACCCTGTTGCCGTTGTGTTGTGTCATGTCATGTCAGGCTGTGTCCGGTGCCCCGACTCCTGCCACGGTCTCCACACTGATGACTGTCAACACCAGCTCCTCCATGTCATCCAGCTCCAGCTATGGCGCTGGGCTCCCACCTCCAGTCTGCATTGCTGCCTTCTGGTTGCCTGCGAGTTTCTCCTTGGTCTTGCGCTTGATGTCAATCCATCGCCTCTTGACCTCGACCATTGACCTCATGTGCTCTCCGACGGCATTCACCTTGTCCACGATGGACCGCCATAATCCATTTTTGGTGCCCAATGACACATTGGAGGCGACAAACAGTTGTTGATGGTGTTCTATCACCTCCGTGACCAGGATCCTATTCTCCTGCGGACTGAACTTCGTCTTCCTCTTTTTCTTGTCCTTGCCCTTCCCTGTCCCCGAGGTCCCAGGCTGGTCATCCGGGGTGCTTGTGGGGTTCCGCTTGTCCTCTGCGCCTGCTCCGGGTGCCTCCATGGTGCTTGGGTGTTGGTCATTTTGTGTTTGTGTGTTTTTTCTACTTTTGTAGTGATTTTCCCACCTGCCGTGTGTGTATGGCAAGCCTGGCGCTGCTTAGCGCTGATTTCCTCATCGCGAATGGTCTCATCGCACATTTTTTGGTGTTGGGGTTTCTGTTTTTGACTCCGTCGCGGTGGTTGTATCGCGGACATTGGCCGCGTTTTCGGAGGACTATCGCATGGTACCGCCGTGTTGTGAATTCCAGGTTAACACGGGGCTATTTTCCCGCGATAGACTGCGATGTGTAAAGTTGCATTAACATTTTCTGGAGATGTTTAGCGCACGTTCTTGTGAATATCCCCCAAAGTGTGGTAAGGAAACATCACTAGGGTGCCATTTACATTGCAGTGAAGAGGCACAATCACATTTTTCTTGAAGCACAGAAATCTGTGTACTACTGTTCCTGCTTCTGTCCACCAAGAAGCCGTGCCACTTGGGAAAATGAGCACCCTTCCCTACCTCCCTCTTCAGCTGCGAGTAAATGGATAAAAATATCTGTCTTGGAGAGATTGCATGAAAAGGCTATCTGTACAAATTGTAGACAGTCTATATAGTCTCCTGCAACTGCAATTCTTGTTTCTCACAGGCTTTCAATCAATCAGGTAGCTTATAAAGTGCGACTACTCAACCATAACTGTCTCAAGGCGTTGTTGGGGGGAGGACTGCTGGTCTGTCGAAGGCGCTGTGGTTCAGTCGAAGAGCCAGGTCTTGCGGTCCTTTCTGAATTGAGGCAGTGACGGTGATTGCCTGAGGTGGAGAGGGAGAGTGTTCCAGGTCTTTGCTGCGAGGTGGGAGAAGGATCTTCCTCTAGCTGTTGTCTTGTGGATATGTGGGATGGTAGCCAGGGCCCATTGGGTGGAGAGGAGGTCTCTGGTGGGTGCGTAGAATGCGAGGCAATGGTTAAGGTACACAGGTCCCTTGTCATGTAGGGCTTTGTAGGTGTGTGTTTGGAGCTTGAAGGTGATTCTTTTGTTGACTGGGAGCCAGTGGAGGTCTCTCAGGTGGCCGGTGATGTGGCTGCAGCAGGGGATGTTGAGGATAAATCTGGCAGAGGCGTTCTGAATGTTCTGCAGTTTCTTGAGGAGTTTCTGGGTGATGCTAGCATAGAGTGCATTGTGGTAGTCGATTCTGCTGCTGATGCATGCATGGTTGAATGTCTTTCTGAACTCAGTGGGTATCCACTTGAAGATCTTTCGGAACAGGCGTAGCGTGTGGAAACAGGATGATGAGACAGCATTGATTTTGTGGCTCATGGTGAGCAAGGAGTCCAGGATGATGCTGAGGTATCGTGCGTGGTCTGTGGGGGGTTCCAAGTGCAGAGGGCCCCCAGCAGTCATCCCAGGTGGAGGGGGAGGAGCCCATTATAAGGACTTTAGTCTTCTCTGAGTTGAGCTTGAGGCAGCTGTTCTTCATCCAGGAGGTGACAGCCTTCATCCCATTGTGGAAGAAGTTCTTGGCAACTGTGGGTTTGTTGGTGAAGGAGAGAATCAGCTGGGAGTTGTCGGCGTAGGAGACGATGGTGAGTCCATTGTTCAAGATGATGGCTTCGAGCTGGGCCATGTAGATGTTGAAGAGAGTGGGGCTCATGGTGGAACCCTGAGGCACTCCGCAGCTGATCTCTGTGGGTTCAGAATGGAACAGTGGTAGTCTGACTCTCTGTGTTCAGCCGGTGAGGAAGGAGCGGATCTATTCCAGGCCTTTGTCACGGATGCTGGCATCATGAAGTCTTGTGCATAGGATGCGGTGAGAGACGGTATCAAAGGTGGCCGAGAGGTCCAGGAGGATGAGGGCTGCAGTTTTGCGTCGGTCCAGGAGGGTGTGAACATTGTCTGTGGTGGCGAGGATGGCAGTCTCTGTGCTCTGACTGCTTTGGAAGCTGGATTGGGAGAGGTCCAGGATGTAGTTTGCTTTGATGAACTCAGAGAGTTGGGTGTTGATGGCCTTCTCAATGACCTTGGCTGGTAAGGGGAGAAGAGAGATGGTTCTGTAGTTCTTGAGGTCCGTCGGGTTGGCAGAGTGTTTCATCAGCAAGGGGTTGACCTCTGTGTGTTACCAGTCTCCCGGGAAGGTGGCAGAGTTGATGGAGCAATTGATGTTGTGGCAGAGTTCGGGGGCAATGGTGGTGCCGGCTCTGTTGAAGATGCGGTGCGGGCAGGGGACCAAGGGTGCTCCGGAGAGGATGCTCTTCATGATCTTGAGGGTGTCATTTTCTGTGCGGGGAGTCCAGCTGAGTAGGGACTGTTGGGGTCCGGTGTCATTGGGTATGAGGGTTGCGGTTGGGGCAAGAGGTCTTGGATATTGAGGCTGTCGAAGCTGTCATATATCTCCTTAGTCTTGCGTTGGAAGAAGGTGCTGAGGTGGTTCCAGAGGTCTAGGGATGGTGGGATGTCTGCTGTGTCTGTGCTGGGACTGGTGAATCCTTTGACTATGGCGAAAATGTCTTTACTATTGAGTGCACTGGCATTGATCCTTACTTGTAGGGCCACTTTCTTTGTTGTTCTAACAAGGTAGTATTGTGCTGTGACAGTGGTCTTGAAGAATGAGTGGTCTTCTGGGCTCTTGCTGCTCCTCTATCTCTTCTCAAACAGTCTACAGGTGTGTATGGACTCATGAAGGGTGGGAGAGAACCAGCTGGCTTTCTTGGAGTGTTGTTTGCCTGGGGATTTCTTCAGGGGAGTCAGAGTGTCTGCACAGTTGAAGATCCATCGGTTGAGGTTGCCTTAAAATTTCCGCCCACCCATAGTTTATTGTCTTGTTCAACAGGTAGCATAAGTAGTTGATGTATAGTAATTCCTTTAATGTTGTGTGCAGCTAATCCAGATGGTGCTGTTATTACACACAATAAATGTGATTCTGTTGTCCTCTGCATGTAAACGGTGAGAACTTTAATTAAAAAGCTTTTCCAGGTGCCAGCTTGGTCACTGATATAAAAAGGTATTGGCTTAAATGATGAGCATTTGCATTCTTTTTTCTTCTGGAGGAATCTGTGCTCTATTTACTCTTCTACCTTTATATAAATGTATTTCTGTTGGTCATTCATTGGCCAACTAACTGTTCAAAATGAACAGTTTCCTGTCTCACTTCTTCCATTACAGTTTCCACCTCATTCACGGCTATTGTGGCTTCATTTTCAATAATGAGTTGTCCAAAAGGATCACAACTCAGTGGTGCCAAACTATGAATGCTTTGAGAACTCTCCTTAGCTACCTCGGCAGCAATCATTTCCTCCTGGTCAACCTCATCATTTAACATTTGCAAATAGTTTATGAAGACTGAACACTGATTGCCATCTTTCACATCGTTGAAAGAATCTTCGCCGCAGTCATAGTCTCCAAGTCATTCCGATTCAGCACACCAAGGCTTGAAGAGTTGTAGAAGTGCCAAATGGAAATACTATTTTCAGTCTGGACTTTGGCAACTAAGTTTTCTGTAGTTAATTAGATTCCCTTTTGAGTGTCTCACCAAAGAACCGTCAAATCCAACTACTGCATATTTCCCTTCGTCTACGTTTTCTGTAACATTGCTTTTGTATCTGTAGTCACTCTCAAGGTATTCATAAAGGAACATGTATCCTAGATATGGACTTCTTCTTGGATAATATGTATCCAACATATTTGATTTCACAATATCTGTACTTTTTGGGTCGAACTCTGCTAGGCACTGAATTTCTGGGAAAGACTTTAACACTCTATTTTGCATACTTGCTAGGCCTAGACTAACCCAAACAATTCCCCTTGACTTAGAGAATAAACTGGCCGTGCTCAACCAGTCACAACACTCATAGGATCTCATCTCTCTATGGGAAAGCATTTACAAGCTGAAGCTGTGCACTTTTTTGGTTAGGTTCTTTTCTGCAAAAATCTCTTTCCACATCTCCTTCATCTCTGTCTGCTCTGATTTTGTAATCTATGAAGTGATATACCGAGCAACAGCAATGGAGTTGTCTGCCGAAAACTATGGGGCAGATTTACAAGAAAATGACGCATCTGTAAAGATGCGTCAGTTTCCCTGCACCTCCTTGTGAAACCATTGCGCCACCATGGATGCGCCGTATTTACAATACGGTGCACCATGGCGCAAGGATTGACAGATGCGTCAGAAATTCTGATGCATCTGTTGGCACAAAATTCACGCATTGCTGGAGTCGTGGCGCAAGCACGATGCAACACCAGCAATGCACGGGGAGGCCTATTCCCAATACACTGCGTCACTCCTTACACCTGCTCAAAGCAGGCATAGGGTTTTGATGCAGTAGCGTCCTAGAAGTAGCTCAGAGAATCACCCACACTGCATACATTATAACTGATGCAGGTATAAGTGGTGCACGGCTTTACACCGTGACACATCTCCCTAGATGCATCACGATGTAAATGGGACGCAACATGGCACATTGTTTACGCCGCCGCTGCATCACAAAAAGTGATGCAACGGCGGCACAAAAGTGTAGCAAGTGGCTTGTAAATCTGCCCCTGTATATCCATATTTCCATTCCACATTTTGAGAATCACAGGTTTATAGTCATTAATATACTTGGAGGCCTCTCTTTATCTCAGGTTGTATGTGTTTTACAGTGATTTCTGTGTCACTGTATGTCTGACTGCAGACAAAAAGCAGTCAAGTCTTCCTTGGGAAATAACAGGTCCTGGGAATCCAAATCGACATCTTGTATTAAATGTTCATTTGCATCTGTATTTTTGAAGGCAGAACTTCCCACATCTATGTGTTTGAAAGCACACAACTGTTGTCTCAGGCCTTTTTCACTACTGTCTTTCAGGATGGTGCATGTCACATAATATTCTATGAAAGTGAGTACAGACTCATCACTGTGTGTTCCAAATTTCAGTTCATCTCTTATCCATAACAGCATGTGAATATGAGGAGCACCTCGTGCTTGGTATTCTTTATGCCACGTGAAATCAGTTAATTCACCAAGAGGAGGATTGTTTGTTGTTGCAGATGATGGGTTCAAACTGGAATGGCATGGTGAGCAAAAAAACGATGGATTTAGGCCCAGATCTCTGTACTGGGGTGAATGTATGACATTGTTCTGCATTCTGTCCATCAACTGTTGTTTTTGCATTTGTCACCCCGAGTGGGACGGGTATGCCCAGACGTGGGTCCTGTGCTCTCCATGCCACTGGAATCAAGCTATCCTGGCTGAAGAGGGTGAAACCCCGAAACCGGTCCTAGGATGCTTGTTTCCAGTCCAGGGAGGACCTGGCTTGGCAGTTCGGGCTGGACTGTTCCCATGAGACACAGGGTCAAGACTGATTTGCATATGGCTGGGTTCAAACTGGAATGGCATGGTGAGCAAAAAACGATGGATTTAGGCCCAGATCTCTGTACTGGGGTGAATGTATGACATTGTTCTGCATTCTGTCCATCAACTGTTGTTTTTGCCGATGATAGACAGCATGGCTTGAAACCTGTGGTTGAAAAATCTACAAACATGAGCAGGATCCAACAAGCAAGGTTCTCCTGCTGTCTTCACATTGATGTCCTTAATGCTTGAGTTCACTTCTCTCAAAAATTCATGCAGGTCATCCCATGCGTACTCAGCACAACTGAGTGTCAGAAACCAAGTAGATGCACCTAGGTTTCTCAATGTACATTTGAGTTCTCCATGATAACGATACCAATACTCAATGGTGCCACATTAGAAAGTCATAAAATTAATCAAGTTGTATGCTAACTTTTCATCCTTTCCATGAACTTTGTCAACACATTCCTTTGCAGGCAGAGTTTGAAGATTAGCTCTGTTTTAGTATGTGGTTTACAGCATATGAAAGTCCAGACAAGTCACTCTCAAACAGAAAATGGAAAATGTGACAGCTCCCCGCAAGCAAGAGCAAACACTACCTCCGTTGCCAGCAAGTGGGAGCTGTCAAACTGCTCCAGCTTGCTGGGAGTGGACTTTCATCTGTTTCCCTGCCCTCTGTCATGCGGGCAGGGAAACAGATGAAACAATTGCATAATCTAGCATCTCCCTGCATGCGGAAGCAATGCTGGCATGTGTATATATGTTTATATATATATATATATATATATATATATTCACTGAAAAACCATAGGTTTCAGGGACGTTATAGTTAGAAATTAGCATTTAAAAAACCTTAGAAATTCACTGAAAAAACCACAGGTTTCAGGGACGTTATAGGTAGTTGGAAATTTTCAGTCGTCCAAAACCAAGAAATTCAGCCGTTATAGTTAGTTGAGCTAACTATAGCTCGTGCCCCCGCAATGCACTGCTGATGACATCACATATTACATCACTGATGACATGGTCAGTGACATCACTGATGTCATCACTGATGGCATCTCAAATTACATCACTGATGACATCATCAAGTGACTGTGTATTTCTGAAACGTTTAAATGTGTTTTAGATATATATACACCAAGGTGTATTGAAGAATGAGTGGGTGTATGAGTGTCTGAATGGATGATTTTGTGGGTGCATGACTGACTGTATAAGTGAATGATTAAACGTGTCTTAGTGAATGCATGGGTGAATGACTAATCTGTGTGAATATCTGTATCAGTCTGTTAGTTGGCATGTAAGTGGCTGCATGAGTTGGTGAGTAGCTACATGAGTGTCTATATGGGTTAATGATTGGTTGTCTGAGTACCTGTATGATTGCCTGAGTGTCTGTGTGAGTTGGTGGGGGGGTATGAGACTCCCTGCATGGATGTGTGAGTGGGAGATTCACTGGGTATATAGGTTCATGAGTACGTGTGTGAAGGGCTGTATGTGTGAGTGAATGTGCATATGGCTGTGTTCGTGAGTGAGTGGATATCTCAGTGGTATATGTGTGAGTAACTACATATGTGAAAGACAGTATATGTAAGTATTGGAGTATATAAGTGACTATATCTGAGAGTAAGGATTGTGAGAGTGACTGTATGGACGAGAGTATAATTGTGTCAGTGATTGCATACGAGAGTAAGTATGTGTTAGTATCTGTATGAATAAGTGAGGTGGTGTGTGTATAACTCTATGGGCGAGTAAATGGCAATGGGATTAATTCTTTGTGTGACTGACTAGGTGTGTGAGTAACTCTATGGGTGCGGGGCAGTGTGTGAGTGTCTGTATGGGTATCTGATTGCATATATCAGTGGCTGTATAGATGAGTGACTGCGTGAATGAGAGACTGTATGGGTGAATGAGTGGATGTGTGTATACCTATGAATCAGTGAATGGGAATGTACTAACTGGTATTGGTGTGTCTATGGTTTTAAAAATGCTACTCTATATTTTATAGTGAATGTATCAAAGGTTATGTTCTGGTGTGAAGAGGTGCATCAGATATTAAGTGGATGATGTCATCAGTGATGTCATTTGAGATGCCATCAGTGATGTCATCAGTGATGTCACTGAGCATGTCATGAGTGATGTAATATGTGACGTCATCAGCTGTGCATTGCGGGTGCGTGAGTTACAGTTAGCTCAACTAACTATAACGGCCACATTTCAGTTTTTTTGTAGGAGTGAAATGTCCAACTAACTATAACGTCCCTGAAACCTGTGTTTTTACAGTGAATTTCTAAGGTTTTTTAAATGCTAATTTCTAACTACAACATCCCTGAAACCTATGGTTTTTTCAGTGAATTTCAAAGGTTTTTTAACTGCTAATTTCTTATGATAAGGTCCCTACAACCTCTGTTTTTTTCAGTGAATTTCTAAGGTTTTTTTAAATGCTAATTTCTAAATATCCCTACATAGGTAGGACATGTGCAGAAAGAGGAAACAAGGTAAAGGAAGAAGCAAGAGAATTGCAGAAAGAGGCAACACAAGTCCAGAAAGAGGAAGAAAGGTGCAAAAAGAAGCAAGAGAAGTGTAGAAAGAAGCAACAGAGTTGAAGAAAGAGGTCTACTTTGACTGTACCTTTCCACAGACTCATACAAAGTAGCCTAATCACTAATCCTTCTCCCAAGATGTCTTAAACCTCACTTTTCTCTTGAAGGTTCACTACTCATCGACTGTTCAGAATGTTAGGCCTACCAAATGTAAGACAGCAATTCTAACCATATCACTGTTGTAAGTCTGACCAAGTTTGTGAAGGTATGCATGCGTGTGTCTCTGCTTTTACCTGGTGACATGTTACATAAAAATAAACATACAAAAACTTGAATATCCGTGTTTCAAACAGCATACTCTGTAAATTTGTGTACAAGAAGGTGCATGTATTTCTTTCTGCTCCTAAAACAGGGAACATGCATATTCAATAGTACATTTGAGGGCTCTATAACACCTATATACATAACATATGTCTGCCTGTGTGACCGAATGACAGAGCAGAACTAACAAGATTTGACCACCTGTAAAAGAAGCTACCCGCTTTTTAAGCTACCATCTTCAGATCTATAACACATGTGAGAATACATGTATAATTAGACATATACCTCAGTCATGAGAACACGCAGACCTTTAAACTTAACAGCTTGCACTTCCCATTTCAATATAGAAGCAAGCAAGAGAAGTACAGAAAGAGCAAGAGAATTGCAGAAAAAAACAAGAGAGGTGCAGAAAGAGTAAGAAATGTCCAGAAAGAGGCAAGAGAAGTACAGAAAGAGGCAAGAGAAGTGCAGAAAGTGACAAGAGAAGTGCAGAAAGAGGCAAGAGAGGAGCAGAAAGAGGCAAGAGAGTTGCAGAAAGAGGCAAGAGAGGTGCTTAAAGAGGGAACAGGGGTGCAGAAAGAGGCGAGAGGTACAGAAACAGGCAAGAGAGGTGCAGAAAGAGGGAACAGGGGTGCAGAAAGAGTCAAGAGAAGTGCTGAAAGAAGTAATAGAGGTGCAGAAAGAGGCAAGAGAAGTGCTGAAAGAGGCAAAGAGGTACAGAAAGAGACAACAGAGGTACACAAAGAGACAAGAGAGGTGCCAAAAGAGGGAAGACGAGTGCTGAAAGAGGCAACAGGGGTACAGAAAGAAGCAAGAGAGGAGCAGAAACAAGCAAGAGAAGTGCAGAGAGAAGCAACAGAGGTGCAGGAAGAGGCAAGAGGGTTGCAGAGAGAGACAAGAGAAGTCCTTAAAGAAGCAAGAGAAATGCAGAAAGAGGCAAGAGAAGTACAGAAAGAAGCAAGAGAAGTGCAAAAAGAGCCAAAAGAAGTGCAGAAAGAGGCAAGAGAAGTACAGAAAGGACCAACATTGGTGCAGACAGAGGCGAGAGGGGTGCTGAAAGAGGCAAGAGAAGTGCAGAAAGAAGCAACAGAGGTACAGAAAGAGGCAAGAAAACTGTAGAAAGAGGGAAGAGAGGTGCAGGAGGAGGCAAGAGAGGTGCAGGAAGAGGAGTGCAGAAAGACGCAAGAGGGGTGCAGAAAGAAGCAAGAGAGGTGCAGAAACAAGCAAGAAAAGTGCAGAAAGAAGCAACAGAGGTGCAGAAAGAGGCAAGAGGGGTGCAGAAAGAGGCAAGAGAAGTGCAGAAAGAACCAACAGAGGTGCAGAAAGAGGCAATAGAAGTGCAGAAAGAGGCAAGAGAAGCGCAGAAAGAAGCAAAGGAAGCACAGAAAGAAGAAAGAGAAGTGCAGAAAGAGGCAAGAGAGGAGCAGAAAGAGGCAAGAGAACTGCAGAAAGAGGCAAGAGAACTGCAGAAAGAACCAACATTGGTGCAGGCAGAGGCAAGAGGGGTGCTGAAAGAGGCGAGAGAAGTGCAAAAAGAAGAAACAGAGGTGCAGAAAGAGGCAAGAGAACTATAGAAATAGGTAAGAGAGGTGCAGAAGGAGCCAAGAGAGATGCAGAAAGAGGCAAGAGAAGTCCAGAAACAAGCAACAGAAATGTAGAAAGAGGCAAGAGAAGTGCAGAAAGAGGCAATAGAGGTACAGAAAGTGGGAGGAGCGGTGCAGAAAGAGGGAAGAGGGGTGCAGAAAGAGGCAACAGGGGTGCAGAAAGAAGAAAGAGAGGTACAGAAAGAAGCAGGAGAAGTGCAGAAAGAAGCAAAATGGGTGCAGAAAGAGGCAAGAGGGGTGCAGAAAGAGGCAAGAGAAGTGCACAAAGAAGCAACAGAGGTGCAGAAGGAGGCAAGAGAACTACAGAAAGAGGCAAGAAAGTTGCGCAAACAGGCAAATAAGGTGAAGCAAGATGGAACACGGGTACAGACAGAGGCAAGAGAGGTGCAGAAATAGGGAACAGGTGTGCAGAAAGAGGCAAGAGGGGTGCAGAAATTTGCAAGCGAGGTGCCCAAAGAAGCAAGAGGAGTGCAGAAAGAACCAACAGAGGTGAGAAAGAGGCAAGAGGAGTGCAGAAAAGGCCAAAGAAGTGCAGAAAGAGGGAACAGGGGTGCAGAAAGAGGAAAGAGGTGTGCAGAAAGAGGGAAGAGGGGTGCAAAAAGAGGCAAGAGGGGTGAAGAAAGAGGCAAGAGAAGTGCAGAAAGAACCAACAGAGGTGAGGAAAGAGGCAATAGAAGTGCAGAAAGATGCCAAAGAAGTGCAGAAAGAAGCAAGAGACGCACAGAAAGAAGCAAGAGAAATGCAGAAAGAGCCAAGAGAAGTGCAGAAAGAGGCAAGAGAAGAGCAGAAAGAGGCAAGAGAAGAGCAGAAGGAGGAAAGAGATGCATAGAAAAACACAAGAGAGGTGCAGAAAGAGGCAAGAGAACTGCAGAAAGGACCAACATTGGTGCAGACAGAGGCAAGAGGGGTGCAGAAAGAGGCAAGAGAAGTGCAGAAAGAAGCAACATAGGTGCAGAAAGAGGCAAGAGGGGTGCAGAAAGAGGCAGGAGAAGTGCAGAAAGAACCAACAGAGGTGCAGAAAGAGGCAATAGAAGTGCAGAAAGAGGCAAGAGAAGCGCAGAAAGAAGCAAAGGAAGCACAGAAAGAAGAAAGAGAAGTGCAGAAAGAGGCAAGAGAGGAGCAGAAAGAGGCAAGAGAACTGCAGAAAGAGGCAAGAGAACTGCAGAAAGAGGCAAGAGAACTGCAGAAAGAACCAACATTGGTGCAGGCAGAGGCAAGAGGGGTGCTGAAAGAGGCGAGAGAAGTGCAAAAGAAGAAACAGAGGTGCAGAAAGAGGCAAGAGAACTATAGAAATAGGTAAGAGAGGTGCAGAAGGAGCCAAGAGAGATGCAGAAAGAGGTAAGAGAAGTCCAGAAACAAGTAACAGAAATGTAGAAAGAGGCAAGAGAAGTGCAGAAAGAGGCAATAGAGGTACAGAAAGTGGGAGGAGCGGTGCAGAAAGAGGGAAGAGGGGTGCAGAAAGAGGCAACAGGGGTGCAGAAAGAAGAAAGAGAGGTACAGAAAGAAGCAGGAGAAGTGCAGAAAGAAGCAAAATGGGTGCAGAAAGAGGCAAGAGGGGTGCAGAAAGAGGCAAGAGAAGTGCACAAAGAAGCAACAGAGGTGCAGAAGGAGGCAAGAGAACTACAGAAAGAGGCAAGAAAGTTGGGCAAACAGGCAAATAAGGTGAAGCAAGATGGAACACGGGTACAGACAGAGGCAAGAGAGGTGCAGAAATAGGGAACAGGTGTGCAGAAAGAGGCAAGAGGGGTGCAGAAATTTGCAAGAGAGGTGCCCAAAGAAGCAAGAGGAGTGCAGAAAGAACCAACAGAGGTGAGAAAGAGGCAAGAGGAGTGCAGAAAAGGCCAAAGAAGTGCAGAAAGAGGGAACAGGGGTGCAGAAAGAGGAAAGAGGTGTGCAGAAAGAGGGAAGAGGGGTGCAAAAAGAGGCAAGAGGGGTGCAGAAAGAGGCAAGAGAAGTGCAGAAAGAACCAACAGAGGTGAGGAAAGAGGCAATAGAAGTGCAGAAAGATGCCAAAGAAGTGCAGAAAGAAGCAAGAGACGCACAGAAAGAAGCAAGAGAAATGCAGAAAGAGCCAAGAGAAGTGCAGAAAGAGGCAAGAGAAGAGCAGAAGGAGGAAAGAGATGCATAGAAAAACGCAAGAGAGGTGCAGAAAGAGGCAAGAGAACTGCAGAAAGGACCAACATTGGTGCAGACAGAGGCAAGAAGGGTGCAGAAAGAGGCAAGAGAAGTGCAGAAAGAAGCAACAGAGGTGCATAAAGAGGCAAGAGGGGTGCAGAAAGAGGCAAGAGAAGTGCAGAAAGAACCAACAGAGGTGCAGAAAGAGGCAATAGAAGTGCAGAAAGAGGCAAGAGAAGCGCAGAAAGAAGCAAAGGAAGCACAGAAAGAAGAAAGAGAAGTGCAGAAAGAGGCAAGAGAGGAGCAGAAAGAGGCAAGAGAACTGCAGAAAGAGGCAAGAGAACTGCAGAAAGAGGCAAGAGAACTGCAGAAAGAACCAACATTGGTGCAGGCAGAGGCAAGAGGGGTGCTGAAAGAGGCGAGAGAAGTGCAAAAGAAGAAACAGAGGTGCATAAAGAGGCAAGAGAACTATAGAAAGAGGTAAGAGAGGTGCAGAAGGAGCCAAGAGAGATGCAGAAAGAGGTAAGAGAAGTCCAGAAACAAGCAAGAGAAATGTAGAAAGAGGCAATAGAAGTGCAGAAAGAGGCAATAGAGGTACAGAAAGTGGGAGGAGCAGTGCAGAAAGAGGGAAGAGGGGTGCAGAAAGAGGCAACAGGGGTGCAGAAAGAAGAAAGAGAGGTACAGAAAGAAGCAGGAGAAGTGCAGAAAGAAGCAAAATGGGTGCAGAAAGAGGCAAGAGGGGTGCAGAAAGAGGCAAGAGAAGTGCACAAAGAAGCAACAGAGGTGCAGAAGGAGGCAAGAGAACTACAGAAAGAGGCAAGAAAGTTGGGCAAACAGGCAAATAAGGTGAAGCAAGATGGAACACGGGTACAGACAGAGGCAAGAGAGGTGCAGAAATAGGGAACAGGTGTGCAGAAAGAGGCAAGAGGGGTGCAGAAATTTGCAAGAGAGGTGCCCAAAGAAGCAAGAGGAGTGCAGAAAGAACCAACAGAGGTGAGAAAGAGGCAAGAGGAGTGCAGAAAAGGCCAAAGAAGTGCAGAAAGAGGGAACAGGGGTGCAGAAAGAGGAAAGAGGTGTGCAGAAAGAGGGAAGAGGGGTGCAAAAAGAGGCAAGAGGGGTGCAGAAAGAGGCAAGAGAAGTGCAGAAAGAACCAACAGAGGTGAGGAAAGAGGCAATAGAAGTGCAGAAAGATGCCAAAGAAGTGCAGAAAGAAGCAAGAGACGCACAGAAAGAAGCAAGAGAAATGCAGAAAGAGCCAAGAGAAGTGCAGAAAGAGGCAAGAGAAGAGCAGAAGGAGGAAAGAGATGCATAGAAAAACGCAAGAGAGGTGCAGAAAGAGGCAAGAGAACTGCAGAAAGGACCAACATTGGTGCAGACAGAGGCAAGAAGGGTGCAGAAAGAGGCAAGAGAAGTGCAGAAAGAAGCAACAGAGGTGCATAAAGAGGCAAGAGGGGTGCAGAAAGAGGCAAGAGAAGTGCAGAAAGAACCAACAGAGGTGCAGAAAGAGGCAATAGAAGTGCAGAAAGAGGCAAGAGAAGCGCAGAAAGAAGCAAAGGAAGCACAGAAAGAAGAAAGAGAAGTGCAGAAAGAGGCAAGAGAGGAGCAGAAAGAGGCAAGAGAACTGCAGAAAGAGGCAAGAGAACTGCAGAAAGAGGCAAGAGAACTGCAGAAAGAACCAACATTGGTGCAGGCAGAGGCAAGAGGGGTGCTGAAAGAGGCGAGAGAAGTGCAAAAGAAGAAACAGAGGTGCATAAAGAGGCAAGAGAACTATAGAAAGAGGTAAGAGAGGTGCAGAAGGAGCCAAGAGAGATGCAGAAAGAGGTAAGAGAAGTCCAGAAACAAGCAAGAGAAATGTAGAAAGAGGCAATAGAGGTACAGAAAGTGGGAGGAGCGGTGCAGAAAGAGGGAAGAGGGGTGCAGAAAGAGGCAACAGGGGTGCAGAAAGAAGAAAGAGAGGTACAGAAAGAAGCAGGAGAAGTGCAGAAAGAAGCAAAATGGGTGCAGAAAGAGGCAAGAGGGGTGCAGAAAGAGGCAAGAGAAGTGCACAAAGAAGCAACAGAGGTGCAGAAGGAGGCAAGAGAACTACAGAAAGAGGCAAGAAAGTTGGGCAAACAGGCAAATAAGGTGAAGCAAGATGGAACACGGGTACAGACAGAGGCAAGAGAGGTGCAGAAATAGGGAACAGGTGTGCAGAAAGAGGCAAGAGGGGTGCAGAAATTTGCAAGAGAGGTGCCCAAAGAAGCAAGAGGAGTGCAGAAAGAACCAACAGAGGTGAGAAAGAGGCAAGAGGAGTGCAGAAAAGGCCAAAGAAGTGCAGAAAGAGGGAACAGGGGTGCAGAAAGAGGAAAGAGGTGTGCAGAAAGAGGGAAGAGGGGTGCAAAAAGAGGCAAGAGGGGTGCAGAAAGAGGCAAGAGAAGTGCAGAAAGAACCAACAGAGGTGAGGAAAGAGGCAATAGAAGTGCAGAAAGATGCCAAAGAAGTGCAGAAAGAAGCAAGAGACGCACAGAAAGAAGCAAGAGAAATGCAGAAAGAGCCAAGAGAAGTGCAGAAAGAGGCAAGAGAAGAGCAGAAGGAGGAAAGAGATGCATAGAAAAACGCAAGAGAGGTGCAGAAAGAGGCAAGAGAACTGCAGAAAGGACCAACATTGGTGCAGACAGAGGCAAGAAGGGTGCAGAAAGAGGCAAGAGAAGTGCAGAAAGAAGCAACAGAGGTGCATAAAGAGGCAAGAGGGGTGCAGAAAGAGGCAAGAGAAGTGCAGAAAGAACCAACAGAGGTGCAGAAAGAGGCAATAGAAGTGCAGAAAGAGGCAAGAGAAGCGCAGAAAGAAGCAAAGGAAGCACAGAAAGAAGAAAGAGAAGTGCAGAAAGAGGCAAGAGAGGAGCAGAAAGAGGCAAGAGAACTGCAGAAAGAGGCAAGAGAACTGCAGAAAGAGGCAAGAGAACTGCAGAAAGAACCAACATTGGTGCAGGCAGAGGCAAGAGGGGTGCTGAAAGAGGCGAGAGAAGTGCAAAAGAAGAAACAGAGGTGCATAAAGAGGCAAGAGAACTATAGAAAGAGGTAAGAGAGGTGCAGAAGGAGCCAAGAGAGATGCAGAAAGAGGTAAGAGAAGTCCAGAAACAAGCAAGAGAAATGTAGAAAGAGGCAATAGAAGTGCAGAAAGAGGCAATAGAGGTACAGAAAGTGGGAGGAGCGGTGCAGAAAGAGGGAAGAGGGGTGCAGAAAGAGGCAACAGGGGTGCAGAAAGAAGAAAGAGAGGTACAGAAAGAAGCAGGAGAAGTGCAGAAAGAAGCAAAATGGGTGCAGAAAGAGGCAAGAGGGGTGCAGAAAGAGGCAAGAGAAGTGCACAAAGAAGCAACAGAGGTGCAGAAGGAGGCAAGAGAACTACAGAAAGAGGCAAGAAAGTTGGGCAAACAGGCAAATAAGGTGAAGCAAGATGGAACACGGGTACAGACAGAGGCAAGAGAGGTGCAGAAATAGGGAACAGGTGTGCAGAAAGAGGCAAGAGGGTGCAGAAATTTGCAAGAGAGGTGCCCAAAGAAGCAAGAGGAGTGCAGAAAGAACCAACAGAGGTGAGAAAGAGGCAAGAGGAGTGCAGAAAAGGCCAAAGAAGTGCAGAAAGAGGGAACAGGGGTGCAGAAAGAGGAAAGAGGTGTGCAGAAAGAGGGAAGAGGGGTGCAAAAAGAGGCAAGAGGGGTGCAGAAAGAGGCAAGAGAAGTGCAGAAAGAACCAACAGAGGTGAGGAAAGAGGCAATAGAAGTGCAGAAAGATGCCAAAGAAGTGCAGAAAGAAGCAAGAGACGCACAGAAAGAAGCAAGAGAAATGCAGAAAGAGCCAAGAGAAGTGCAGAAAGAGGCAAGAGAAGAGCAGAAGGAGGAAAGAGATGCATAGAAAAACGCAAGAGAGGTGCAGAAAGAGGCAAGAGAACTGCAGAAAGGACCAACATTGGTGCAGACAGAGGCAAGAAGGGTGCAGAAAGAGGCAAGAGAAGTGCAGAAAGAAGCAACAGAGGTGCATAAAGAGGCAAGAGGGGTGCAGAAAGAGGCAAGAGAAGTGCAGAAAGAACCAACAGAGGTGCAGAAAGAGGCAATAGAAGTGCAGAAAGAGGCAAGAGAAGCGCAGAAAGAAGCAAAGGAAGCACAGAAAGAAGAAAGAGAAGTGCAGAAAGAGGCAAGAGAGGAGCAGAAAGAGGCAAGAGAACTGCAGAAAGAGGCAAGAGAACTGCAGAAAGAGGCAAGAGAACTGCAGAAAGAACCAACATTGGTGCAGGCAGAGGCAAGAGGGGTGCTGAAAGAGGCGAGAGAAGTGCAAAAAGAAGAAACAGAGGTGCATAAAGAGGCAAGAGAACTATAGAAAGAGGTAAGAGAGGTGCAGAAGGAGCCAAGAGAGATGCAGAAAGAGGTAAGAGAAGTCCAGAAACAAGCAAGAGAAATGTAGAAAGAGGCAATAGAGGTACAGAAAGTGGGAGGAGCGGTGCAGAAAGAGGGAAGAGGGGTGCAGAAAGAGGCAACAGGGGTGCAGAAAGAAGAAAGAGAGGTACAGAAAGAAGCAGGAGAAGTGCAGAAAGAAGCAAAATGGGTGCAGAAAGAGGCAAGAGGGGTGCAGAAAGAGGCAAGAGAAGTGCACAAAGAAGCAACAGAGGTGCAGAAGGAGGCAAGAGAACTACAGAAAGAGGCAAGAAAGTTGGGCAAACAGGCAAATAAGGTGAAGCAAGATGGAACACGGGTACAGACAGAGGCAAGAGAGGTGCAGAAATAGGGAACAGGTGTGCAGAAAGAGGCAAGAGGGGTGCAGAAATTTGCAAGAGAGGTGCCCAAAGAAGCAAGAGGAGTGCAGAAAGAACCAACAGAGGTGAGAAAGAGGCAAGAGGAGTGCAGAAAAGGCCAAAGAAGTGCAGAAAGAGGGAACAGGGGTGCAGAAAGAGGAAAGAGGTGTGCAGAAAGAGGGAAGAGGGGTGCAAAAAGAGGCAAGAGGGGTGCAGAAAGAGGCAAGAGAAGTGCAGAAAGAACCAACAGAGGTGAGGAAAGAGGCAATAGAAGTGCAGAAAGATGCCAAAGAAGTGCAGAAAGAAGCAAGAGACGCACAGAAAGAAGCAAGAGAAATGCAGAAAGAGCCAAGAGAAGTGCAGAAAGAGGCAAGAGAAGAGCAGAAGGAGGAAAGAGATGCATAGAAAAACGCAAGAGAGGTGCAGAAAGAGGCAAGAGAACTGCAGAAAGGACCAACATTGGTGCAGACAGAGGCAAGAAGGGTGCAGAAAGAGGCAAGAGAAGTGCAGAAAGAAGCAACAGAGGTGCATAAAGAGGCAAGAGGGGTGCAGAAAGAGGCAAGAGAAGTGCAGAAAGAACCAACAGAGGTGCAGAAAGAGGCAATAGAAGTGCAGAAAGAGGCAAGAGAAGCGCAGAAAGAAGCAAAGGAAGCACAGAAAGAAGAAAGAGAAGTGCAGAAAGAGGCAAGAGAGGAGCAGAAAGAGGCAAGAGAACTGCAGAAAGAGGCAAGAGAACTGCAGAAAGAGGCAAGAGAACTGCAGAAAGAACCAACATTGGTGCAGGCAGAGGCAAGAGGGGTGCTGAAAGAGGCGAGAGAAGTGCAAAAGAAGAAACAGAGGTGCATAAAGAGGCAAGAGAACTATAGAAAGAGGTAAGAGAGGTGCAGAAGGAGCCAAGAGAGATGCAGAAAGAGGTAAGAGAAGTCCAGAAACAAGCAAGAGAAATGTAGAAAGAGGCAATAGAAGTGCAGAAAGAGGCAATAGAGGTACAGAAAGTGGGAGGAGCGGTGCAGAAAGAGGGAAGAGGGGTGCAGAAAGAGGCAACAGGGGTGCAGAAAGAAGAAAGAGAGGTACAGAAAGAAGCAGGAGAAGTGCAGAAAGAAGCAAAATGGGTGCAGAAAGAGGCAAGAGGGGTGCAGAAAGAGGCAAGAGAAGTGCACAAAGAAGCAACAGAGGTGCAGAAGGAGGCAAGAGAACTACAGAAAGAGGCAAGAAAGTTGGGCAAACAGGCAAATAAGGTGAAGCAAGATGGAACACGGGTACAGACAGAGGCAAGAGAGGTGCAGAAATAGGGAACAGGTGTGCAGAAAGAGGCAAGAGGGGTGCAGAAATTTGCAAGAGAGGTGCCCAAAGAAGCAAGAGGAGTGCAGAAAGAACCAACAGAGGTGAGAAAGAGGCAAGAGGAGTGCAGAAAAGGCCAAAGAAGTGCAGAAAGAGGGAACAGGGGTGCAGAAAGAGGAAAGAGGTGTGCAGAAAGAGGGAAGAGGGGTGCAAAAGAGGCAAGAGGGGTGCAGAAAGAGGCAAGAGAAGTGCAGAAAGAACCAACAGAGGTGAGGAAAGAGGCAATAGAAGTGCAGAAAGATGCCAAAGAAGTGCAGAAAGAAGCAAGAGACGCACAGAAAGAAGCAAGAGAAATGCAGAAAGAGCCAAGAGAAGTGCAGAAAGAGGCAAGAGAAGAGCAGAAGGAGGAAAGAGATGCATAGAAAAACGCAAGAGAGGTGCAGAAAGAGGCAAGAGAACTGCAGAAAGGACCAACATTGGTGCAGACAGAGGCAAGAAGGGTGCAGAAAGAGGCAAGAGAAGTGCAGAAAGAAGCAACAGAGGTGCATAAAGAGGCAAGAGGGGTGCAGAAAGAGGCAAGAGAAGTGCAGAAAGAACCAACAGAGGTGCAGAAAGAGGCAATAGAAGTGCAGAAAGAGGCAAGAGAAGCGCAGAAAGAAGCAAAGGAAGCACAGAAAGAAGAAAGAGAAGTGCAGAAAGAGGCAAGAGAGGAGCAGAAAGAGGCAAGAGAACTGCAGAAAGAGGCAAGAGAACTGCAGAAAGAGGCAAGAGAACTGCAGAAAGAACCAACATTGGTGCAGGCAGAGGCAAGAGGGGTGCTGAAAGAGGCGAGAGAAGTGCAAAAAGAAGAAACAGAGGTGCATAAAGAGGCAAGAGAACTATAGAAAGAGGTAAGAGAGGTGCAGAAGGAGCCAAGAGAGATGCAGAAAGAGGTAAGAGAAGTCCAGAAACAAGCAAGAGAAATGTAGAAAGAGGCAATAGAAGTGCAGAAAGAGGCAATAGAGGTACAGAAAGTGGGAGGAGCGGTGCAGAAAGAGGGAAGAGGGGTGCAGAAAGAGGCAACAGGGGTGCAGAAAGAAGAAAGAGAGGTACAGAAAGAAGCAGGAGAAGTGCAGAAAGAAGCAAAATGGGTGCAGAAAGAGGCAAGAGGGGTGCAGAAAGAGGCAAGAGAAGTGCACAAAGAAGCAACAGAGGTGCAGAAGGAGGCAAGAGAACTACAGAAAGAGGCAAGAAAGTTGGGCAAACAGGCAAATAAGGTGAAGCAAGATGGAACACGGGTACAGACAGAGGCAAGAGAGGTGCAGAAATAGGGAACAGGTGTGCAGAAAGAGGCAAGAGGGGTGCAGAAATTTGCAAGAGAGGTGCCCAAAGAAGCAAGAGGAGTGCAGAAAGAACCAACAGAGGTGAGAAAGAGGCAAGAGAACTGCAGAAAGAACCAACATTGGTGCAGGCAGAGGCAAGAGGGGTGCTGAAAGAGGCAAGAGAAGAGCAGAAGGAGGAAAGAGATGCATAAAGAGGCAAGAGGGGTGCAGAAAGAGGCAAGAGAAGTGCAGAAAGAACCAACAGAGGTGCAGAAAGAGGCAATAGAAGTGCAGAAAGAGGCAAGAGAAGCGCAGAAAGAAGCAAAGGAAGCACAGAAAGAAGAAAGAGAAGTGCAGAAAGAGGCAAGAGAAGTGCAGAAAGAACCAACAGAGGTGAGGAAAGAGGCAATAGAAGTGCAGAAAGATGCCAAAGAAGTGCAGAAAGAAGCAAGAGACGCACAGAAAGAAGCAAGAGAAATGCAGAAAGAGCCAAGAGAAGTGCAGAAAGAGGCAAGAGAAGAGCAGAAGGAGGAAAGAGATGCATAGAAAAACGCAAGAGAGGTGCAGAAAGAGGCAAGAGAACTGCAGAAAGGACCAACATTGGTGCAGACAGAGGCAAGAAGGGTGCAGAAAGAGGCAAGAGAAGTGCAGAAAGAAGCAACAGAGGTGCATAAAGAGGCAAGAGGGGTGCAGAAAGAGGCAAGAGAAGTGCAGAAAGAACCAACAGAGGTGCAGAAAGAGGCAATAGAAGTGCAGAAAGAGGCAAGAGAAGCGCAGAAAGAAGCAAAGGAAGCACAGAAAGAAGAAAGAGAAGTGCAGAAAGAGGCAAGAGAGGAGCAGAAAGAGGCAAGAGAACTGCAGAAAGAGGCAAGAGAACTGCAGAAAGAGGCAAGAGAACTGCAGAAAGAACCAACATTGGTGCAGGCAGAGGCAAGAGGGGTGCTGAAAGAGGCGAGAGAAGTGCAAAAAGAAGAAACAGAGGTGCATAAAGAGGCAAGAGAACTATAGAAAGAGGTAAGAGAGGTGCAGAAGGAGCCAAGAGAGATGCAGAAAGAGGTAAGAGAAGTCCAGAAACAAGCAAGAGAAATGTAGAAAGAGGCAATAGAAGTGCAGAAAGAGGCAATAGAGGTACAGAAAGTGGGAGGAGCGGTGCAGAAAGAGGGAAGAGGGGTGCAGAAAGAGGCAACAGGGGTGCAGAAAGAAGAAAGAGAGGTACAGAAAGAAGCAGGAGAAGTGCAGAAAGAAGCAAAATGGGTGCAGAAAGAGGCAAGAGGGGTGCAGAAAGAGGCAAGAGAAGTGCACAAAGAAGCAACAGAGGTGCAGAAGGAGGCAAGAGAACTACAGAAAGAGGCAAGAAAGTTGCGCAAACAGGCAAATAAGGTAAAGCAAGATGGAACACGGGTACAGACAGAGGCAAGAGAGGTGCAGAAATAGGGAACAGGTGTGCAGAAAGAGGCAAGAGGGGTGCATAAATTTGCAAGAGAGGTGCCCAAAGAAGCAAGAGGAGTGCAGAAAGAACCAACAGAGGTGAGAAAGAGGTAAGAGGAGTGCAGAAAAGGCCAAAGAAGTGCAAAAAGAGGGAACAGGGGTGCAGAAAGAGGAAAGAGGTGTGCAGAAAGAGGGAAGAGGGGTGCAAAAAGAGGCAAGAGAAGTGCAGAAAGAACCAACAGAGGTGAGGAAAGAGGCAATAGAAGTGCAGAAAGATGCCAAAGAAGTGCAGAAAGAAGCAAGAGACGCACAGAAAGAAGCAAAAGAAATGCAGAAAGAGCCAAGAGAAGTGCAGAAAGAGGCAAGAGAAGAGCAGAAGGAGGAAAGAGATGCATAGAAAAACGCAAGAAAGTTGCGCAAACAGGCAAATAAGGTGAAGCAAGATGGAACACGGGTACAGACAGAGGCAAGAGAGGTGCAGAAATAGGGAACAGGTGTGCAGAAAGAGGCAAGAGGGGTGCAGAAATTTGCAAGAGAGGTGCCCAAAGAAGCAAGAGGAGTGCAGAAAGAACCAACAGAGGTGAGAAAGAGGCAAGAGGAGTGCAGAAAAGGCCAAAGAAGTGCAGAAATAGGGAACAGGTGTGCAGAAAGAGGCAAGAGGGGTGCAGAAATTTGCAAGAGAGGTGCCCAAAGAAGCAAGAGGAGTGCAGAAAGAACCAACAGAGGTGAGAAAGAAGCAAGAGGAGTGCAGAAAAGGCCAAAGAAGTGCAGAAAGAGGGAACAGGGGTGCAGAAAGAGGAAAGAGGTGTGCAGAAAGAGGGAAGAGGGGTGCAAAAAGAGGCAAGAGAAGTGCAGAAAGAACCAACAGAGGTGAGGAAAGAGGCAATAGAAGTGCAGAAAGATGCCAAAGAAGTGCAGAAAGAAGCAAGAGACGCACAGAAAGAAGCAAGAGAAATGCAGAAAGAGCCAAGAGAAGTGCAGAAAGAGGCAAGAGAAGAGCAGAAGGAGGAAAGAGATGCATAGAAAAACGCAAGAGAGGTGCAGAAAGAGGCAAGAGAACTGCAGAAAGGACCAACATTGGTGCAGACAGAGGCAAGAGGGGTGCAGAAAGAGGCAAGAGAAGTGCAGAAAGAAGCAACAGAGGTGCATAAAGAGGCAAGAGGGGTGCAGAAAGAGGCAAGAGAAGTGCAGAAAGAACCAACAGAGGTGCAGAAAGAGGCAATAGAAGTGCAGAAAGAGGCAAGAGAAGCGCAGAAAGAAGCAAAGGAAGCACAGAAAGAAGAAAGAGAAGTGCAGAAAGAGGCAAGAGAGGAGCAGAAAGAGGCAAGAGAACTGCAGAAAGAGGCAAGAGAACTGCAGAAAGAGGCAAGAGAACTGCAGAAAGAACCAACATTGGTGCAGGCAGAGGCAAGAGGGGTGCTGAAAGAGGCGAGAGAAGTGCAAAAAGAAGAAACAGAGGTGCATAAAGAGGCAAGAGAACTATAGAAAGAGGTAAGAGAGGTGCAGAAGGAGCCAAGAGAGATGCAGAAAGAGGTAAGAGAAGTCCAGAAACAAGCAAGAGAAATGTAGAAAGAGGCAATAGAAGTGCAGAAAGAGGCAATAGAGGTACAGAAAGTGGGAGGAGTGGTGCAGAAAGAGGGAAGAGGGGTGCAGAAAGAGGCAACAGGGGTGCAGAAAGAAGAAAGAGAGGTACAGAAAGAAGCAGGAGAAGTGCAGAAAGAAGCAAAATGGGTGCAGAAAGAGGCAAGAGGGGTGCAGAAAGAGGCAAGAGAAGTGCACAAAGAAGCAACAGAGGTGCAGAAGGAGGCAAGAGAACTACAGAAAGAGGCAAGAAAATTGCGCAAACAGGCAAATAAGGTAAAGCAAGATGGAACACGGGTACAGACAGAGGCAAGAGAGGTGCAGATATAGGGAACAGGTGTGCAGAAAGAGGCAAGAGGGGTGCATAAATTTGCAAGAGAGGTGCCCAAAGAAGCAAGAGGAGTGCAGAAAGAACCAACAGAGGTGAGAAAGAGGTAAGAGGAGTGCAGAAAAGGCCAAAGAAGTGCAAAAAGAGGAGTGCAGGGGTGCAGAAAGAGGAAAGAGGTGTGCAGAAAGAGGGAAGAGGGGTGCAAAAAGAGGCAAGAGAAGTGCAGAAAGAACCAACAGAGGTGAGGAAAGAGGCAATAGAAGTGCAGAAAGATGCCAAAGAAGTGCAGAAAGAAGCAAGAGACGCACAGAAAGAAGCAAGAGAAATGCAGAAAGAGCCAAGAGAAGTGCAGAAAGAGGCAAGAGAAGAGCAGAAGGAGGAAAGAGATGCATAGAAAAACGCAAGAGAGGTGCAGAAAGAGGCAAGAGAACTGCAGAAAGGACCAACATTGGTGCAGACAGAGGCAAGAGGGGTGCAGAAAGAGGCAAGAGAAGTGCAGAAAGAAGCAACAGAGGTGCAGAAAGAGGCAAGAGGGGTGCAGAAAGAGGCAAGAGAAGTGCAGAAAGAACCAACAGAGGTGCAGAAAGAGGCAATAGAAGTGCAGAAAGAGGCAAAAGAAGCGCAGAAAGAAGCAAAGGAAGCACAGAAAGAAGAAAGAGAAGTGCAGAAAGAGGCAAGAGAGGAGCAGAAAGAGGCAAGAGAACTGCAGAAAGAGGCAAGAGAACTGCAGAAAGAACCAACATTGGTGCAGGCAGAGGCAAGAGGGTGCTGAAAGAGGCGAGAGAAGTGCAAAAGAAGAAACAGAGGGTGCATAAAGAGGCAAGAGAACTATAGAAAGAGGTAAGAGAGGTGCAGAAGGAGCCAAGAGAGATGCAGAAAGAGGTAAGAGAAGTCCAGAAACAAGCAACAGAAATGTAGAAAGAGGCAAGAGAAGTGCAGAAAGAGGCAATAGAGGTACAGAAAGTGGGAGGAGCGGTGCAGAAAGAGGGAAGAGGGGTGCAGAAAGAGGCAACAGGGGTGCAGAAAGAAGAAAGAGAGGTACAGAAAGAAGCAGGAGAAGTGCAGAAAGAAGCAAAATGGGTGCAGAAAGAGGCAAGAGAGGTGCAGAAAGAGGCAAGAGAAGTGCACAAAGAAGCAACAGAGGTGCAGAAGGAGGCAAGAGAACTACAGAAAGAGGCAAGAAAGTTGGGCAAACAGGCAAATAAGGTGAAGCAAGATGGAACACGGGTACAGACAGAGGCAAGAGAGGTGCAGAAATAGGGAACAGGTGTGCAGAAAGAGGCAAGAGGGGTGCAGAAATTTGCAAGAGAGGTGCCCAAAGAAGCAAGAGGAGTGCAGAAAGAACCAACAGAGGTGAGAAAGAGGCAAGAGGAGTGCAGAAAAGGCCAAAGAAGTGCAGAAAGAGGGAACAGGGGTGCAGAAAGAGGAAAGAGGTGTGAAGAAAGAGGAAAGAGGGGTGCAAAAAGAGGCAAGAGGGGTGCAGAAAGAGGCAAGAGAAGTGCAGAAAGAACCAACAGAGGTGAGGAAAGAGGCAATAGAAGTGCAGAAAGATGCCAAAGAAGTGCAGAAAGAAGCAAGAGAAATGCAGAAAGAGCCAAGGGGAGTGCAGAAAGAGGCAAGAGAAGAGCAGAAGGAGGAAAGAGATGCATAGAAAAACGCAAGAGAGGTGCAGAAAGAGGCAAGAGAACTGCAGAAAGGACCAACATTGGTGCAGACAGAGGCAAGAGGGGTGCAGAAAGAGGCAAGAGAAGTGCAGAAAGAAGCAACAGAGGTGCAGAAAGAGGCAAGAGGGGTGCAGAAAGAGGCAAGAGAAGTGCAGAAAGAACCAACAGAGGTGCAGAAAGAGGCAATAGAAGTGCAGAAAGAGGCAAGAGAAGCGCAGAAAGAAGCAAAGGAAGCACAGAAAGAAGAAAGAGAAGTGCAGAAAGAGGCAAGAGAGGAGCAGAAAGAGGCAAGAGAACTGCAGAAAGAGGCAAGAGAACTGCAGAAAGAGGCAAGAGAACTGCAGAAAGAACCAACATTGGTGCAGGCAGAGGCAAGAGGGGTGCTGAAAGAGGCGAGAGAAGTGCAAAAGAAGAAACAGAGGTGCATAAAGAGGCAAGAGAACTATAGAAAGAGGTAAGAGAGGTGCAGAAGGAGCCAAGAGAGATGCAGAAAGAGGTAAGAGAAGTCCAGAAACAAGCAAGAGAAATGTAGAAAGAGGCAATAGAAGTGCAGAAAGAGGCAATAGAGGTACAGAAAGTGGGAGGAGCGGTGCAGAAAGAGGGAAGAGGGGTGCAGAAAGAGGCAACAGGGGTGCAGAAAGAAGAAAGAGAGGTACAGAAAGATCAGGAGAAGTGCAGAAAGAAGCAAAATGGGTGCAGAAAGAGGCAAGAGGGTTGCAGAAAGAGGCAAGAGAAGTGCACAAAGAAGCAACAGAGGTGCAGAAGGAGGCAAGAGAACTACAGAAAGAGGCAAGAAAGTTGCGCAAACAGGCAAATAAGGTGAAGCAAGATGGAACACGGGTACAGACAGAGGCAAGAGAGGTGCAGAAATAGGGAACAGGTGTGCAGAAAGAGGCAAGAGGGGTGCAGAAATTTGCAAGCGAGGTGCCCAAAGAAGCAAGAGGAGTGCAGAAAGAACCAACAGAGGTGAGAAAGAGGCAAGAGGAGTGCAGAAAAGGCCAAAGAAGTGCAGAAAGAGGGAACAGGGGTGCAGAAAGAGGAAAGAGGTGTGCAGAAAGAGGGAAGAGGGGTGCAAAAAGAGGCAAGAGAAGTGCAGAAAGAACCAACAGAGGTGAGGAAAGAGGCAATAGAAGTGCAGAAAGATGCCAAAGAAGTGCAGAAAGAAGCAAGAGACGCACAGAAAGAAGCAAGAGAAATGCAGAAAGAGCCAAGAGAAGTGCAGAAAGAGGCAAGAGAAGAGCAGAAGGAGGAAAGAGATGCATAGAAAAACGCAAGAGAGGTGCAGAAAGAGGCAAGAGAACTGCAGAAAGGACCAACATTGGTGCAGACAGAGGCAAGAGGGGTGCAGAAAGAGGCAAGAGAAGTGCAGAAAGAAGCAACAGAGGTGCAGAAAGAGGCAAGAGGGGTGCAGAAAGAGGCAAGAGAAGTGCAGAAAGAACCAACAGAGGTGCAGAAAGAGGCAATAGAAGTACAGAAAGAGGCAAGAGAAGCGCAGAAAGAAGCAAAGGAAGCACAGAAAGAAGAAAGAGAAGTGCAGAAAGAGGCAAGAGAGGAGCAGAAAGAGGCAAGAGAACTGCAGAAAGAGGCAAGAGAACTGCAGAAAGAGGCAAGAGAACTGCAGAAAGAACCAACATTGGTGCAGGCAGAGGCAAGAGGGGTGCTGAAAGAGGCGAGAGAAGTGCAAAAAGAAGAAACAGAGGTGCAGAAAGAGGCAAGAGAACTATAGAAAGAGGTAAGAGAGGTGCAGAAGGAGCCAAGAGAGATGCAGAAAGAGGTAAGAGAAGTCCAGAAACAAGCAACAGAAATGTAGAAAGAGGCAAGAGAAGTGCAGAAAGAGGCAATAGAGGTACAGAAAGTGGGAGGAGCTGTGCAGAAAGAGGGAAGAGGGATGCAGAAAGAGGCAACAGGGGTGCAGAAAGAAGCAAGAGAAGTGCATAAAGAAGCAACAGAGGTACAGAAAGAGGCAAGAAAACTGTAGAAAGAGGGAAGAGAGGTGCAGGAGGAGGCAAGAGAGGTGCAGGAAGAGGAGTGCAGAAAGACGCAAGAGGGGTGCAGAAAGAAGCAAGAGAGGTGCAGAAACAAGCAAGAAAAGTACAGAAAGAAGCAACAGAGGTGCAGAAAGAGGCAAGAGGGGTGCAGAAAGAGGCAAGAGTAGTGTAGAATGTGAGAAGTTGGCCTGGTATATGCTGTCCACTAATTATAGTGGGCACCTTGCACCAGTCCAAACAACCCCTTATTGGAGATAGGTTAAAGACAACCTTTATTGAAAGCTATTCTAGTGGTAGCTATGGAGAGCAGCCTTCAGGCTAAGTCTTGAAGGAATGTAAAGCAGCTTGTTTTACCAGTCTATAATCTCTTGAGTGACCAAATGAAAGAGCACCACACCAGGTATATATTCAAAATATATGTATTTATTACTAAACACACCCCTCTAGTCTCTTTATGAGGTTAGAGTTCGAAGTACATAAGTTATAAGTTATTTAAACACAGTAATAGCACAAATACACGTTTGGGCCCTAGGGGCGTACCAAACCATATACCAATAAAGTGGTATAAGAACCACGACTGAGCTAGACACTAGGCCTAGAGCCTGTAGAAGTGCTTGGACCACAAGGAACCACCCAAGGTAGTAACACTGGGGACCCACGGGGGACGCGTGCAGTGTAGTAACACAGCCGCGAATCGCCGTTAACTTCTATCAAGAAAGTCGCGGTTTGGAATTTAAAGAAAAGGGACACTTAAAGAAGGACTTGGAGCAAACCCTTTGAGAACTAGGTCGTTCTAGAGTCTCTACCCACGGGAGCACTGGAGTACTCTTGTTACCTCACCCAGGGAAGACGGGTGCATAGGTGCCTTTCGGGGTCGGGTTTCGTCGTCGATTTGAATGGCGATCTGCTGCAAAGTGCTGCTGGCGACCAAGTGAAAAGTGTCCGGGTGGATCCAAGGGTGGATCGGAGATCTGAAGAACCTGAAAGCAGAGGGGACAGAGTCTGGGTCACTAGCCAGTGACCAGGAAAGCGATGAGCAGATGCCCACTGATGTCGAGTGCTTCAGGTAGGTTGACGGTCGTCTTGACTCTTCAGCCACGAGGTCCAGGAGGCGTTGTCGGCAACTAGGAGCAGGATTCGGGCTGGAACACAATGTTTGTCGAGTGCTGAGGTGTCGGCAACCGGATTGGACCCAACAGGCCTTGGCAACGGCAAGTCTCGATGAAGAAGAAGATTGACGATGGTGCAGACCAGCAAGGTTTGAGGAACTCACCCAGCAAAGGTAAGTGAGGGCAAGCCTGGAGCAACCAGGGAGCCCAAGTAGAAAAAGATTGACCTTCGTGAAGGGCTACTAGCCAACGGGCTAGCGACCGCGAAGGAGCCTCAAGACGGTGCACGTGGAGCTGGCTCACAGGACATTCGTGGAGTGGAGGCCAGTGATCTTCGGTGCAGTTGGTGCTGGAGGCTGGAGCTACTCGGAGGCCAAAGAACAACTTCGTGGGAAACCCAGACGAGGATGCACTTGCAAATGCATGCGGTGTCCAGGGGTCATGGTTCCACGTTACCCACGACAGCTACGGGCCTCAGCTTTACTGGGGACTCAGGGCAGCCTCGGGGAAGTATGGAAATCCACCTCTGGTGATGCAAAGACTTCGGTGTCCGACAGGAGCTTCAGCGATGCAGACCGGACAATTGCTTCTTTGGTGCCTGCCAAGCAGGGGAGCCACTCCTTGACCCCAAGGGAGATTCTTCTGTCCTCTAATCTTTAAGTAGAGCGTCGAAGGTCCAGGATTCTGTGTCAGAGTTTCGTCTAGGGATAATCTAAAGTCCTAAGGACTGGGGTCCCATACTTATACTAAGTTTAGGGGTTGGACTTACTCTGTGGTCCCACCTATGGGTGGGTCAGGGCAGAGGGGTGGCTACACCCCTTTCCCTTTGTCCAGTTCACGCCAAAGCAGGGGCTGGAAGCCCCTGATCCGGTTTGAACTGGGGTACGCACAGGGACACCAAATGTGCCCCCAGTGCAGGACTTCAAAGCACCCGAGAGTGCTCCCGCCCAGCCCCAATACAAACTATCCTGTCTGGGGAGGTGGTCACACTTCCCTGGGACAGGAAACCTATTGTCCAGGCCTCCCCTGCCGGAGTTTCGGTCAGCAGCAGGAGGCCAGACTCGTGTCTGTGGCAGCGGCATCCATTTTGTGATGCCAGGGCTTGGAAAGTCAGTACCGTGCATACCGGTGTGTACATGTCTTTCCCTCTAGAAGGGTGGAATGCTACCCCCGCTGCAGGAACTGGCGGGGGGGTAGTTTTCCAAGATGTTTGACACCAAACACGACATGTTTCCGTCAGCCATCCCAAAGTTAGCATTTAACGCGAGGTTATAATGCGCTTAAGAGTATATGGTCAGGCTGCACTACAAACAGCATCAGAGAAGGGTCTCCGAATGCTGCAGAGGGGCCCTGCTCATGCAGGGGCACCCTCTCACATAGGAACCACGCACTCTACCTTCAGGATTGATAAGGCCTGCCATAGGAGTGACTTATAGGTTTATATGTGTATGTATGTATGTATTTAAGCTTATATAGCGCTCAGCTACCCCCAACGGGGGTGTCCCGGCGCTTGCAGATACAGTGGGGGGTGAGGGCAAGTTAAAGTTGTCGAGTCCTAGTTTGCTAAAGGAGGCTGAAGAGCCAAGTCTTCAAATCCTTCCGGAAGATAAGTTCCGACTTGGCTTTTCTAATATGATCAGGCATGGAGTTCCACAAGGTCGCGGTTTTGACGGAAAAGGACCGTCCTCCTATTCTGGACTTAGAAAAACGGGGGATGACAAGGCACTCACGATGATTGGATCTTAGGGTCCTGGACTGATGATATTTGCGAACTCTCTTCTTTAGATATTGCGGGCCAATATCATTAAGTGCTCTGTATGCAAGAGTTAGTGCCTTAAATTCAGTTCTTCTCTTGACAGGCAGCCAGTGGAGACTACGCAGATGAGGGGATATATGATGTCTTAGTGGGATGTTCCTAATAAGCCTGGCTGCTGCATTCTGCACAGTTTGCAATTTCCTGAGCAGGTATGCTGGCAGCCCGATGTACAGACTATTTGCATAGTCAAGCTGTGATGTAATCACCGCATGGACTATTGTTTTCCTACAGTCCATTGGTAGGAAGTAGAGGAATCTCCGAAGGGCCTTCATTTTCCAAAAGCAGGACGAGGAAACATGGGCTATCTGAGTCTTGCATGACAGGGAAGTATCTAGTTTAAACCCCAGATTCCTCGCAGACGAGACTGGGAGAGGAGGGGGGTTGATGTAGGAAGGTGGAATCTGACTATATGGTTGCCCCCATTTTTTTTATGGTGTTTTGCTGGTTTATGACTTAGTTGGACTGGGATCCTGCTATTCAGGGCCCCAGTCTATCTGCTTTCTCTGTAAAAAGGTTTCCATGTGCCTTAGGCACATCTCTGATTGGAACCTGGAGTGCCCTTATAAGTCCCTAGTATATGGTATACTATGTACCAAGGGCATAGGTACCTCAGAGGCCTACCAGGGGCTGCAGCATGTATTATGCCACCCCTGGAAGGCCATCCAAACTGACACCACAGGTCTGCTACTGCAGCCTGGGTAAGGTGGTGCATGCACTCCTTACTGTGATATAGGTTACCTATATCACTAAATACATACACACATATAAACCTATAAGTCACTCCTAAGGCAGGCCTTATCAATCCTGAAGGCAGAGTGCGTGGTTCCTATGTGAGAGGGTGCCCCTGCATGAGCAGGGCCCCTCTGCAGCGGTCGGAGACCCTTCTCTGATGCTGTTTGTAGTGCAGCCTGACCATATACTCTTAAGCGCATTATAACCTCGCGTTAAATGCTAACTTTGGAATGGCTGCACCTAAACATGTCGTGTTTGGTGTCAAACATCTTGGAATACTACCCCCCGCCAATTCTGGTGGTGGGGGTAGCATTCCACCCTTCTAGAGGGAGAGACATGTTAACCCTGGCCTGGCCGGTAACTTCTTTCTAAAGCCTGGCATCACAAAATGGATGCTACTGCCACAGACACAAGTCTGGCCTCCTGCTGCTGGACGAAACTCCGGCAGGGGAGGCCTGGACAATAGGTTTCCTGTCCCAGGGAGGTGTGACCACCTCCCCAGACAGGATAATGTGTATTGGGGCTGGGCGGGAGCACTTTCTGGTGCTTTGAAGTCCTGCACTGGGGGCACACTTGGTGTCCCTAGTGCATACCCCAGTTCAAACCGGATCAGGGGCTTGCAGCCCCTGCTTTGGCGTGAACTGGACAAAGGGAAAGGGGTGTAGCCACCCCTCTGCCCTGACCCACCCATAGGTGGGGCCACAGAGTAGTCCAACCCCTATCCTTAGTATAAGTATAGGAACCCAGTCCTTAAGATTTTAGATTATCCCTGGACGAAACTCTGAAACTGAATCCTGGACCTTCGACGCTGTACTCACGATTAGAGGACAGAAGAATCTCCCTTGGGGTCAAGGAGTGACTCCCCTGTTTGGCAGGCACCAAAGAAGCATCTGTTCAGTTCGCATTTCTGAAGCTCCTGTCGGACACCGAAGTCATCGCATCACCAGAGGTAGATTCTCAGACTTCCCCGAGGCTACCCTGAGTCCCCAGCAAAGCTGAGGCCCGTGGCTATCGTGGGTGACTTGAGACCATGACCCCTGGACACCGAGCACATTTGCAAGTGCATCCTCTTCTGGGTCTCCTAAGAAGTCGTGCTTTGGTCTCCGAGTAGCCCTAGCCTCCAGCACCACCTGCACTGAAGATCACTGGCCCCCACTCCACGAGTGTCCTGTAAGCCAGATCCACGTGCGGCGTCACGAGGCTCCTTTGCGGTCGCTAGCCCATTGGCTAGTAGCCCTTAACGAAGGCCAATCCTTTTCTATCTTGGCATCCTGGTTTCTCCAGGCCTGCCCTCACTTACCCTCACTGGGTGAGTTCCCCAGACCTTGCTGGTCTGCACCATCGACGATCTTCCTTTGCATTGAGACTTGCCGTTGCCAAGCCTTGTTGGGTCCAATCCGGTCGCCAACACCTCAGCACTCGACAAACATCGTGTACCAGCCCGAATCCTGCTCCTGGTCACCGACAACGCCTCCTGGACCTCGTGGCTGAAGAGTCAAGACGACCGTCAACGCACCTGAAGCACTCGACATCGGTGGGCATCTGTCCATCGCCTTCCTGGTCACTGGCTAGTGACCCAGACTCTGTCCCCTCTGCTTTCAGGTTCTTCAGAACTCCGATCCACTCTTGGATCCACCCGGACACTTTCCACTAGGTCGCCAGCAGCACTTTGCAGCAGATCGCCATTCAAATCGACGACGAAACCCGACCCCGAAAGGCACCTATGCACCCGGCTTCCCTGGGTGAGGTAACACGAGTACTCCGGTGCTCCCGTGGGTAGAGACTCTTCAAAGTCCTAGATCTCAAAGGGTTTGGTCCAAGTCCTCTTTTAAGTGTCCCTTTTCTCTAATTTCCCAATCACGACTTTCTCCATAGAAGTCAACGGCGTATCGTGGTTGTGTATTTACACTGCACGCGTCTCCTGTGGGTCCCCTGTGTCACTACCTTGGGTGGTTCCTTGTGGTCCAAGCACTTCTAGAGGCTCTAGGCCTAGTGTCTAGTTCAGTCGTGGTTCTTATACCACTTTATTGGTATATGGTTCGGTACGCCCCTAGGGCCCAAACGTGTATTTGTGCTATTACTGTGTTTAAATAACTTCTAACTTATGTACTTCGAACTCTAGCCTCATAAAGAGACTAGAGGGGTGTGTTTAGCAATAAATACATATATTTTGAATATATACCTGGTGTGGTGCTCTTTCATTTGATCACTCAAGAGATTATAGACTGGTAAAACAAGCTGCTTTACATTCCTTCAAGACTTAGCCTGAAGGCTGCTCTCCATAGCTACCACTAGGATAGCTTTCAATAAGGTTGTCTTTAACCTATCTCCAATAAGGGGTTGTTTGGACTGGTGCAAGGTGCCCACTATAATTAGTGGACAGCATATACCAGGCCAACTTCTCACATTGGTGTGCAGCGTGTGGGATTCCAGCTTGCTATTGTTTTACCAGATAATCTCAATTGAATTGATCAACTGAAAACCACTAAAGGTACCTAAGGTACATATAATTTAAGCTTAGAATACAGTAAGTTCTACTGAACTTAGAGTTGTGTGTTAAGGGATAGCACAACCCTTTCTACAACTCAAGAGAGTTTAGTAGGCCACACTAGAGTAGGTAGTGCATACACCACACCACACTAGTAATGTCTTTAAGGGTAGGATCTAAAGAATCCTTGCAGGAAGCCATTGAGCTTCCACCCTCCAAGTATGATACACTCCCATTCTTGGAATTGAGAGCTTTATGCAACTTGAGAAAAATAAGGACAGGCCAAAGCCCCACCACCCAACACCTCAAGGAGTTGTTGGTGGCTTATGACCTTAGTAAGCCCTTGGGGACTGAAGGGGTAGGAGCTGAGGGTGGGGCAGATGATGAGGATGGGACCAGGGGTACCAATACCCCCAGCCCCCCTCTGAAACTGGCCAGGAGGGCGACAATGGCCCTGACCTGGATAATCCAACCCCTCCTGAGGAAGATGAAGAGGAGGATCAGAATGATGCCCCCTTTGTCCCCCCAGGAAGGATTGTGAGTGTGCCCAGAAGGTCTAGATCTTCTTCTCAGGAGTCTAACCACTCTGGCACCTCAATAGGGAGCTCTGTCTCATCTCATAGGAGGGAATCCTCTCATGAGAGAAGAAAGAGGCTGGTTCAATATGAGGAAGCTCAGCTTGAACTCAAAAAGAAGCAACTAGCCATAGACAGGGAGTCCCTAGATCTCTTTAGAGAGAGAAGAAAGTTGGGACTAGAGTCCCATGGTGGCAGCAATATCCCTAGAGATAGGGAAAGGTCTTATGACCATAGAAACCTAAACAAGATTGTCCCTCCCTACCAGAGTGGGGATGACATCCACAAATGGATAACTGCACTGGAGAGGGCCTGTAAAGTTCAGAAGGTCCCCCAGAGGCAGTGGGCAGCAATCTTGTGGCTCTCCTTTGCAGACAAAGGTAGAGACAAGCTCCTCACTGTAAGAGAAGAGGATGCTGACAATTACACAGTCTTGAAGAGTGCTCTGATAGATGGGTTTGGCCTAACCACTGAACAGTATAGGTTGAAGTTCAGAGACACCCAAAAAGCTCAGACTCAAGACTGGGTTGATTTTGTAGATTGTGCTACAAAGGCTCTGGAAGGTTGGATACATGGCAACAAAGTGCATGACTTTTTAGGATTGTACAATTTGATTATGAGGGAGCAGATCCGTAATAATTGTCAAAACCAGCTTTTGCACCAGTATCTGGTAGACTCTGATCTGACCTCTCCCCAAGAATTGGGAAAGGAGGCAGACAAATGGGTCAGAACCAGAGTAAAAACTAGAAATCAGGGTGGTGACCAGAAGAAAGATTCTACTAAGTCCCAAGAGAAAGGTGGGGATAAATCTAAGGATAAGTCCCCTACAGGGCCCCAAAATTCCTCTTCTGGGGGTGGGTCCCAAACTCCTTCCTCTCCTGAAAAGAAACCATATTGCCATGTCTGTAAAAGGCCTGGGCACTGGAAAACTGATCCCAGTTGCCCCAGGATTGGCAATAAAGAAAATGTTCCTCCCACAACTACTACCACCCCTCCTGGTACTACCAGTAGTAATCCTCCAGTTGGGAGTAGTGCACACAAAAAGTTGGGTGCTTTTGCAAGAGGAACAGAGGTGAGCCCTAGTTTAGACAGGGACCCCTCAACAGACTCCTCTGACTCTGATGGTGGTATAGGATTTGCCACCTTTACCATGGGTCCCACAGCGTTGGGCAGGTACAGATTGGAGCCAATAATTAATGGTCAGAAAGCTGTGGCATTTAGGGACACAGGGGCTAGTGTCACCATGGTGGCAGGGAAGCTAGTCCCCCCTCACCAGTTTTTACCTGAGTTTAAATACCAGGTGACCAACATTGATGGTGTCAGAACAGATCACCCCATGGCCATAGTCAATCTCAGCTGGGAGGGGGTCACAGGCCCAAAGAGAGTGGCAGTGTCCCCCACCTTACCTGTAGATTGCCTGATGGGCAATGATTTGGAAATTTCAGCCTGGGCTGAAGTTGAACACCAAACCCATCTTAGGATGTTGGGCGTCCCTGTAAAGGTTAGTGGGGCTGTGATGGCCACAGCCCCAGCCCAAGAATTTGGAGAGATGGAGCCTGAAAGAATGGCCCACTCTCCCCCAAAAGAGAGCACAAGGGTTGAAGAAAAGTCTTCTTCCCTCCAGACAGTAGGTAAGGGTCAGCCTCCTCAGGGAACTGACCCTACCCCTAGTGAAGGAACTGCCCCAGAGGTAGTCAGGCCTGGCCTGGCCACACCCCTGATGGCAGAGGACCCTTCCAAGGTGGTACCCAGTCTGGAGCAGGTAACCTGCCCCTCTCTACCCTGCCTCAGCCAGCCCAGGGCTGCAGAGGTCAGGGAGGTCAGTGGACCCCCAGGGTCCCCTGTCCAGAGGAACCCCCATCAGCAGATTAGGGGCACCCAGTCTAGTAGCCCTAGCCAGGTGAAAACTCCTCTACACACTGAGGGATCCCCCATGCCTTTATGTAGGGACCTCCCCCAGAAGGACTCTGGTAGGCAAGGGCAAACCTGGGACCTGAAGGTTCCAAACCTGCCCTGTCCCTCCAGTAGTCCATCCAAAGGGACCCAACCCCCAGCTGTAGGCAGCCAAAGGTTGACCCTTAGAGCAAAGTGCAACTCAGTCATGGAAAGACAGGCATACATGGTGACCAGTGATCTGAGGAAGCTGAGGCCAACATTCCTAGGGCCTCACTTCCCTACTCAGACACCTCACCAGCCTTGTACTTTACCTAAGCACACCACAGGTAGTGATTCCCCATGGTGGAGACCCTCTCATACCCTTAGGGTGAGGGATTGCTTAGTGGGCCATAAGACAGGGGGCAACCATGCTAGTGCAGGTGCTTCCTTATATGACCACTTAGTCAATGAAGGCTCACCTGGCCAAGGTTAGCCTTATCTCCTTTCGTTTGGGGGGGTTATGTAGGAAGGTGGAATCTGACTATATGGTTGCCCCCATTTTTTTTATGGTGTTTTGCTGGTTTATGACTTAGTTGGACTGGGATCCTGCTATTCAGGGCCCCAGTCTATCTGCTTTCTCTGTAAAAAGGTTTCCATGTGCCTTAGGCACATCTCTGATTGGAACCTGGAGTGCCCTTATAAGTCCCTAGTATATGGTATACTATGTACCAAGGGCATAGGTACCTCAGAGGCCTACCAGGGGCTGCAGCATGTATTATGCCACCCCTGGAAGGCCATCCAAACTGACACCACAGGTCTGCTACTGCAGCCTTGGTAAGGTGGTGCATGCACCCCTTACTGTGATATAGGTTACCTATATCACTAAATACATACACACATATAAACCTATAAGTCACTCCTAAGGCAGGCCTTATCAATCCTGAAGGCAGAGTGCCTGGTTCCTATGTGAGAGGGTGCCCCTGCATGAGCAGGGCCCCTCTGCAGCGGTCGGAGACCCTTCTCTGATGCTGTTTGTAGTGCAGCCTGACCATATACTCTTAAGCGCATTATAACCTCGCGTTAAATGCTAACTTTGGAATGGCTGCACCTAAACATGTCGTGTTTGGTGTCAAACATCTTGGAATACTACCCCCCGCCAATTCTGGCAGCGGGGGTAGCATTCCACCCTTCTAGAGGGAGAGACATGTTAACCCTGGCCTGGCCGGTAACTTCTTTCTAAAGCCTGGCATCACAAAATGGATGCTACTGCCACAGACACAAGTCTGGCCTCCTGCTGCTGGATGAAACTCCGGCAGGGGAGGCCTGGACAATAGGTTTCCTGTCCCAGGGAGGTGTGACCACCTCCCCAGACAGGATAATGTGTATTGGGGCTGGGCGGGAGCGCTTTCTGGTGCTTTGAAGTCCTGCACTGGGGGCACACTTGGTGTCCCTGTGCATACCCCAGTTCAAACCGGATCAGGGGCTTGCAGCCCCTGCTTTGGTGCGAACTGGACAAAGGGAAAGGGGTGTAGCCACCCCTCTGCCCTGACCCACCCATAGGTGGGGCCACAGAGTAGTCCAACCCCTATCCTTAGTATAAGTATAGGAACCCAGTCCTTAAGATTTTAGATTATCCCTGGACGAAACTCTGAAACTGAATCCTGGACCTTCGACGCTGTACTCATGATTAGAGGACAGAAGAATCTCCCTTGGGGTCAAGGAGTGACTCCCCTGCTTGGCAGGCACCAAAGAAGCATCTGTCCGGTTCGCATTTCTGAAGCTCCCGTCGGACGCCAAAGTCATCGCATCACCAGATGTAGATTCTCAGACTTCCCCGAGGTTACCCTGAGTCCCCAGCAAAGCTGAGGCCCATGGCTATCGTGGGTGACTTGAGACCGTGACCCCTGGACACCGAGCACATTTGCAAGTGCATCCTCTTCTGGGTCTTCCAAGAAGTCGTGCTTTGGGCTCCGAGTAGCTCTAGCCTCCAGCACTACCTGCACCAAAGATCACTGGTCCCCACTCCACGAGTGTCCTATAAGCCAGATCCACGTGCGGCATCACGAGGCTCCTTCACGGTCGCTAGCCCGTTGGCTAGTAGCCCTTAACGAAGGCCAATACTTTTCTATCTTGGTATCCTGGTTGCTCCAGGCCAGCCCTCACTTACCTTCGCTGGGTGAGTTCCCCAGACCTTGCTGGTCTGAACCATCGACGATCTTCCTCTGCATCAAGACTTGCCGTTGCCAAGGCTTGTTGGATCCAATCCGGTTGCCGACACCTCAGCACTCGACAGACATCGTGTACCAGCCCGAATCCTGCTCCTGGTCGCCGACAACGTCTCCTGGACCTCGTGGCTGAAGAGTCAAGACGACCGTCAACGCACCTGAAGCACTCGACATCGGTGGGCATCTGTCCATCGCCTTCCTGGTCACTGGCTAGTGACCCAGACTCTGTCCCCTCTGCTTTCAGGTTCTTCAGAACTCTGATCCACTCTTGGATCCACCCGGACACTTTCCACTTGGTCGCCAGCAGCACTTTGCAGCAGATCGCCATTCAAATCGATGACGAAACCCGACCCCGAAAGGCACCTATGCACCCGGCTTCCCTGGGTGAGGTAACACGAGTACTCCGGTGCTCCCGTGGGTAGAGACTCTTCAAAGTCCTAGATCTCAAAGGGTTTGGTCCAAGTCCTCTTTTAAGTGTCCCTTTTCTCTAATTTCCCGATCACGACTTTCTCCATAGAAGTCAACGGCGTATCGCGGTTGTGTATTTACACTGCACGCGTCTCCCGTGGGTCCCCTGTGTCACTACCTTGGGTGGTTCCTTGTGGTCCAAGCACCTCTAGAGGCTCTAGGCCTAGTGTCTAGTTCAGTCGTGGTTCTTATACCACTTTATTGGTATATGGTTTGGTACGCCCCTAGGGCCCAAACGTGTATTTGTGCTATTACTGTGTTTAAATAACTTCTAACTTATGTACTTCGAACTCTAGCCTCATAAAGAGACTAGAGGGGTGTGTTTAGCAATAAATACATATATTTTGAATATATACCTGGTGTGGTGCTCTTTCATTTGATCACTCAAGAGATTATAGACTGGTAAAACAAGCTGCTTTACATTCCTTCAAGACTTAGCCTGAAGTCTGCTCTCCATAGCTACCACTAGGATAGCTTTCAATAAGGTTGTCTTTAACCTATCTCCAATAAGGGGTTGTTTGGACTGGTGCAAGGTGCCCACTATAATTAGTGGACAGCATATACCAGGCCAACTTCTCACAGTTGAGTTCTGCGGGCCACCAGAGATCTGATAATGGAGGTGAGGGCTGGTTGAAAAATAGCACCTCCGTTTTTTCTGTGTTCAGCTTTAGGAAGTTAGCTGTCATCCAAGCTGAGATGTCCATGAGACACTGCCTAAAGTTTGAAAATCCGGCCTCAGAGCAATCTTGGAAAGAGAACACGAGCTGCGTGTCATCAGCATATGAAATAACATCAACCCCGCGTTGCTTTACCAGACAGGCCAGGGGGGCGAGGTAGACATTAAAAAGGGTCGGGCTAAGGGCTGAACCCTGAGGCACTCCACAGATCAAAGGGCGAGAATTAGAAGTGTAAGGATGCAGCCGAATTCTCTGGGAGCGGCCTTCTAGGAAGGAACAGAACCAAGCTAAAGTAGTCCCCGTCACTCCCAACTGTTGAAGCCTGTCTAAGAGGATCTTATGAGACACTGTGTCAAATGCTGCCGACAGATCCAATAGCACCAGCATTGCACAGTTCCCTTTATCCATTGTCTCCCGGACAGTTTCTGCTACTTCGAGTAGTGCTGTCTCCGTGCTGTATCCTGCTCTAAATCCCGACTGAGTGTCGTGAAGCAGTTTATTTGATTCAAGAAATGTGGACAATTGTTTTTGCACTTCTTTTTCGAGAATCTTAGCAGGTGCTGGCAAAATGGAGATAGGTCTAAAGTTTTTCAATATTGTAGGGTCTGCATTCTCCTTTTTGAGGATTGGTTGAACAACAGTGATTTTCCAGCTGGATGGATAAATGCCAGTTTCCAATGAGGTGTTCCAGAGCTGGTTTAGCGCAGGGTTGAGCAGTGGAGCTAATATTTTAAAAAACCTGGCCGGGCAAGGATCAAGTGGAGACCCGGATTTGGTTTTTTCCAACTGCTTGAGGGATGTAGCCAAATCTAAGGTGCTAAATTCAGACCAAGTTTTTGTCGGGAGGGGACGAGGCAGTGGTATGTTAGACGGTTCTGTCTCAGGAAAAGCTGCATAGATGTCTTGGATCTTTTCCTGGAAGAAGACCGAGAGATCCTCACAGAGTGTGGCAGAGGGAACTATATTGCTTTTCATTGCCTCTGGTTTAAGGAAACCCTGAACAATTTTAAAAATTTCCTTAGTGGAGTTGTCAGCTGATTTTATTTGATTGGCAATATGATCCTTAATAATATTGCGTTTTATTTTGTGAAACTGTTTTATTGCCTTTCTGTATATAATTTTTGCTTCAGGGTCGTAGGCAAGACGCCAGGCCCGCTCAAGTTTCTTACAGCGGCTTTTTCCTGCTCGAAGTTCTGGTGTAAACCAGGGGGCAGAAGATGTGTTCCTGGCCTGTTTCGTTGTTTTCATGGGAGTTATTTGGTCAAGGGCCGACGTGACCCAGTGGTTAAAGGTTACAGTGTCGCTGTTCGGGTCTCCGGTAGATGACAGAGGGGTGTTTTCTAATACAGGTCCTAGTACTTCAGGGGTAACTTTCCTCCAATTTCTTCTAGCTTCATATTCAGGTTTTATAGCATTGTGGTTTGTAAAGATAGTTAGATAGAAAGGAATAAGATTGTGGTCAGACCACAAGAGGGGGATAGGATCTTCAGTTGTTAGGGTGGGGATATTAGTAAAAATGAGATCCAAGATGTGGCCAGCCCTGTGTGTGGGTTTGTGGACCAGTTGTTTAAGATTCAATCCTGTCAGTGTCTCCGCTAATTGGATGGTCATGGGACATAAATCATTGTCCATGTGGACATTAAAGTCCCCTAGGACTATGAAGTTGGTATATTTTAAAGAGAGGTCAGCGATCTGGTCGCATATTTCCCATAGCTCAGCGGGCTTAGATGTTGGTGGCCTATAGATCAGCAATCCCGCAATGGTGAAAATAGGGGAGATTGTGATGTTAAAGGACAGTGCTTCTATTAGGTCAGTATGTTCGACCCTTCTGTGTGAGATCTCCCAGTCATTTCTAATAATCACCGCAAGTCCACCCCCCACTCTATTACCCTCCCGGTTTTCTGCCACTATTTTATAGCCTTTTGGGATTGCCATTGAGATATCGGGGTTAGAGTTCTCTCTCATCCATGTTTCCGTTAGGAAGATGAGATCCCAAGACTTTGAATCAAGTAGAAGCCAAATGTTGTCTGCATGCTTAGGAAGAGACCTACAGTTAATTAGACAGGCATTTATTTTGGAGGTTGACCTATTACTGGGGGTCCATATCTCTGAAGGTGTGGCTTCTGCAAGGGCTTTACACTTTTTTCCCAAGACCTCTTTGTTAAACTTAAAAGAGCAGGACTTACAGCTATGTTCCAGGTCGTATGGCTCATATTCCAATGTACAGGGGTCAAAACATGTCGGCTCGGGGCAGGCTGTTGAGTTAAACTCAAGGATTTGTGCCCTGGATAGCATAATACGCGAGTCTGGCTGGGAACGGGCAGCATGGCTGGCGCTAGTCGCGGGCCGGTTGCGGACGGGCGCAGACGGGCTTGCCTTAGGCGCGCCTTTGGCACGCCAGCGGCGCGCCCGCTGCGCGCGTCTGCTGCGCGTCAGAGCCGGCATACAGTTAATATACTGCTTTGCGAGGAAAGGGCCCGCCTCTGCCGTCCCCCGGAAGTGCGTCACTCACAGGGGGTGCCGCGCTATTGGTCAGGGAAAGCCCTCCACTCAATCGGCAGAAGCCGTGGTGGACCGGGGCAATGACCGAGAGAAAAACGGCGTGGCAGCGCAGAAGACAGAAGCCCCAAGAGACTAGGTAGGTCAAGGAACGTGTAGAAACAAGATAAAAACAGTGAACATTCACAAATTCAAGCTTAAGTAGCAGGCTGTGAAGTACTTTAAAACAGTTGTGCTGATCGGCGATTAAAACCAGATATACTGACAGCGTAGCTAGCGCCTCACCATGAACACGCGTCCGCTGCGCGTCAGAGCCGGCATACAGTTAATATACTGCTTTGCGAGGAAAGGGCCCGCCTCTGCCGTCCCCCGGAAGTGCGTCACTCACAGGGGGTGCAGCGCTATTGGTCAGGGAAAGCCCTCCACTCAATCGGCAAAAGCCGTGGTGGACCGGGGCAATGACCGAGAGAAAAACGGCGTGGCAGCGCTGAAGACAGAAGCCCCAAGAGACTAGGTAGATCAAGGAGCGTGTAGAAACAAGATAAAAACAGTGACAATTCACAAATTCAGGCTTAAGTAACAGGCTGTGAAGTACTTTAAAAACAGTTGTGCTGATCGGCGATTAAAACCAGATATACTGACAGAGTAGCTAGCGCCTATATCACAGTAAGGGGTGCATGCACCACCTTACCCAGGCTGCAGTAGCAGACCTGTGGTGTCAGTTTGGATGGCCTTCCAGGGGTGGCACAATACATGCTGCAGCCCCTGGTAGGCCTCTGAGGTACCTATGCCCTGGGTACATAGTATACCATATACTAGGGACTTATAAGGGCACTCCAGATTCCAATCAGAGATGTGCCTAAGGCACATGGAAACCATTTTAGAGAGGAAGCAGCTAGGCTGGGGTTCTGATTAGCAGGGCCCCAGCCAGACTAAAGTCGAAAAACAGTGAAGCATCAGCAAAAAGTGGGGGTACCCATGTGAAGCAGATCCTACTCTCCTACATAGAAAGAACCAACAGAGGTGCAGAAAGAGGCAATAGAAGTGCAGAAAGAGGCAAGAGAAGCGCAGAAAGAAGCAAAGGAAGCACAGAAAGAAGAAAGAGAAGTGCAGAAAGAGGCAAGAGAGGAGCAGAAAGAGGCAAGAGAAGTGCAGAAAGAGGCAAGAGAACTGCAGAAAGAACCAACATTGGTGCAGGCAGAGGCAAGAGGGGTGCTGAAAGAGGCGAGAGAAGTGCAGAAAGAAGAAACAGAGGTGCAGAAAGAGGCAAGAGAACTATAGAAATAGGTAAGAGAGGTGCAGAAGGAGCCAAGAGAGATGCAGAAAGAGGCAAGAGAAGTCCAGAAACAAGCAACAGAAATGTAGAAAGAGGCAAGAGAAGTGCATAAAGAGGCAATAGACGTCCAGAAAGTGGGAGGAGCAGTGCAGAAAGAGGGAAGAGGGGTGCAGAAAGAGGCAACAGGGGTGCAGAAAGAAGAAAGAGAGGTACAGAAAGAAGCAGGAGAAGTGCAGAAAGAAGCAAAATGGGTGCAGAAAGAGGCAAGAGGGGTGCAGAAAGAGGCAAGAGAAGTGCACAAAGAAGCAACAGAGGTGCAGAAGGAGGCAAGAGAACTACAGAAAGAGGCAAGAAAGTTGCGCAAACAGGCAAATAAGGTGAAGCAAGATGGAACACGGGTACAGACAGAGGCAAAAGAAGTGCAGAAAGAGGGAACAGGGGTGCAGAAAGAGGAAAGAGGGGTGCAGAAAGAGGCAAGAGGGGTGCAGAAAGAGGCAAGAGAAGTGCAGAAAGAACCAACAGAGGTGAGGAAAGAGGCAATAGAAGTGCAGAAACATGCCAAAGAAGTGCAGAAAGAAGCAAGAGACGCACAGAAAGAAGCAAGAGAAACGCAGAAAGAACCAAGAGAAGTGCAGAAAGAGGCAAGAGAAGAGCAGAAGGAGGAAAGAGATGCATAGAAAAACGCAAGAGAGGTGCAGAAAGAGGCAAGAGAACTGCAGAAAGGACCAACATTGGTGCAGACAGAGGCAATAGAAGTGCAGAAAGAGGCCGGAGAAGTGCAGAAAGAAGCAAGAGACATGCAGAAATAAGCAAGAGAAGCACAGAAAAAAGCAAGAGAAGTACAGAAAGAGGCAAGAGAAGAGCAGAAAGAGGAAAGAGATGCGCAGAAAAATGCAAGAGAGGTGCAGAAAGAGGCAAGAGGACTATTGAAAGAGGCAAGAGAGGTATAGAAAGTGAGAGGAGGGGTGCAGGAAGAGGGGTGCAGAAAGAGGCAACAGGGGTGCAGAAAGAAGCAAGAGAGGTGCAGAAAGAGGCAAGAGAACTGCAGAAAGGACCAACATTGGTACAGACAGAGGCAAGAGGGGTGCTGAAAGAGGCAAGTGAAGTGCAGAAAGAAGCAACAGAGGTGCAGAAAGACGCAAGAGGACTATTGAAAGAGGCAAGAGAGGTATAGAAAGTGGGAGGAGGGGTGCAGGAAGAGGGGTGCAGAAAGAGGCAACAGGGGTGCAGAAAGAAGCAAGCGAGGTGCAGAAAGAGGCAAGAGAACTGCAGAAAGGACCAACATTGGTGGAGACAGAGGCAAGAGGGGTGCTGAAAGAGGCAAGAGAAGAGCAGAAGGAAGCAACAGAGGTGCAGAAAGAGGCAATAGAAGTGCAGAAAGAGGCCGGAGAAGTGCAGAAAGAAGCAAGAGACATGCAGAAAGAAGCAAGAGAAGCACAGAAAGAAGCAAGAGAAGTGCAGAAAGAGGCAAGAGAAGAGCAGAAAGAGGAAAGAGATGCGCAAGAAAAATGCAAGAGAGGTGCAGAAAGAGGCAAGAGAACTGTAGAAAGGACCAACATTGGTACAGACAGAGGCAAGAGGGGTGCTGAAAGAGGCAAGTGAAGTGCAGAAAGAAGCAACAGAGGTGCAGAAAGACGCAAGAGAACTATTGAAAGAGGCAAGAGAAGTATAGAAAGTGGGAGGAGGGGTGCAGAAAGAGGGAAGAGGGGTGCAGAAAGAGGCAACAGGGGTGCAGAAAGAAGCAAGAGAGGTGCAGAAAGAGGCAAGAGAACTGCAGAAAGGACCAACATTGGTGGAGACAAAGGCAAGAGGGGTGCTGAAAGAGGCAAGAGAAGTGCGGAAGGAAGCAACAGAGGTGCAGAAAGAGGCAATAGAAGTGCAGAAAGAGGCCGGAGAAGTGCAGAAAGAAGCAAGAGACATGCAGAAAGAAGCAAGAGAAGCACAGAAAGAAGCAAGAGAAGTGCAGAAAGAGGCAAGAGAAGAGCAGAAAGAGGAAAGAGATGCGCAAGAAAAATGCAAGAGAGGTGCAGAAAGAGGCAAGAGAACTGTAGAAAGGACCAACATTGGTACAGACAGAGGCAAGAGGGGTGCTGAAAGAGGCAAGTGAAGTGCAGAAAGAAGCAACAGAGGTGCAGAAAGACGCAAGAGAACTATTGAAAGAGGCAAGAGAGGTACAGAAAGTGGGAGGAGGGGTGCAGAAAGAGGGAAGAGGGGTGCAGAAAGAGGCAACAGGGGTGCAGAAAGAAGCAAGAGAGGTACAGAAAGAGGTAAGAGAACTGCAGAAAGGACCAACATTGGTGGAGACAGAGGCAAGAGGGGTGCTGAAAGAGGCAAGAGAAGTGCAGAAGGAAGCAACAGAGGTGCAGAAAGAGGTAATAGAAGTGCAGAAACAGGCCGGAGAAGTGCAGAAAGAAGCAAGAGACATACAGAAAGAAGCAAGAGAAGCACATAAAGAAGCAAGAAAAGTGCAGAAAGAGGCAAGAAAAGAGCAGAAAGAGGAAAGAGATGCACAGAAAAATGCAAGAGAGATGCAGAAAGAGGCAAGAGAACTGCAGAAAGGACCAACATTGGTACAGACAGAGGCAAGAGGGGTGCTGAAAGAGGCAAGTGAAGTGCAGAAAGAAGCAACAGAGGTGCAGAAAGACACAAGAGAACTATAGAAAGAGGCAAGAGAGGTGCAGAAGGAGACAAGAGAGGTGCAGAAAGATGGATGAGGGGTGCAGAAAGATGCAAGAGGGGTGCAGAAAGAAGCAAGGGAGGTGCAGAAAGAGGCAAGAGAAGTCCAAAAACAAGCAACAAAAATATAGAAAGAGGCAAGAGAAGTGCAGAAAGAGGCAAGAGAGGTACAGAAAGTGGGAGGAGGGGTGCAGAAAGAGGGAAGAGGGGTGCAGAAAGAGGCAACAGGGGTGCAGAAAGAAGCAAGACAGGTACAGAAAGAAGCAAGAGAAGTGCAGAAAGAAGCAAAATGGGTGCAGAAAGAGGCAACAGGGGTGCAGAAAGAGGCAAGAGAAGTGCACAAAGAAGCAGCATAGGTGCTGAAGGAGGCAAGAGAACTGCAGAAAGAGGCAAGAAAGTTGCACAAACAGGCAAACAAGGTGCAGCAAGATGGAACACGGGTGCAGACAGAGGCAAGAGAGGTGCAGAAATAGGGAACAGGGGTGCAGAAAGAGGCAAGAGGGGTGCCGAAAGAAGCAAGAGGAGTGCAGAAAGAACCAACAGAGGTGCAGAAAGAGGCAAGAGGAGTGTTGAAAAGGCAAGAGAAGTGCAGAAAGAAGCAACGGAGGTGCAGAAAGAGGTAAGAGAACTGCAGAAAGAGGGAACAGGGGTGCAGAAAGTGAAAAGAGAGGTGCAGAAAGAGGGAAGAGGGGTGCAGAAAGAGGCAAGAGGGGTGGAGAAAGAAGCACGAGAGGTGTAGAAAGAAGGAAGAGAAGTGCAGAAAGAAGCAACAGAAGTGTAGAAAGAACCAACAGAGGTGCAGAAAGAGGAAAGAGAGGTACAGAAAGAGGCAAGAGATGAACAGAAACAGGCAAGAGAGGTGCAGAAATAGGGAACAGGTGTGCAGAAAGAGGCAAGAGGGGTGCAGAAAGAACCAACAGAGGTGAGAAAGAGGCAAGAGGAGTGCAGAAAAGGCAAAAGAAGTGCAGAAAGAGGGAACAGGGGTGCAGAAAGAGGAAAGAGGGGTGCAGAAAGAGGGAAGAGGGATGCAAAAAGAGGCAAGAGGGGTACAGAAAGAGGCAAGAGAAGTGCAGAAAGAACCAACAGAGGTGAGGAAAGAGGCAATAGAAGTGCAGAAAGATGCCAAAGAAGTGCAGAAAGAAGCAAGAGATGCACAGAAAGAAGCAAGAGAAACGCAGAAAGAACCAAGAGAAGTGCAGAAAGAGGCAAGAGAAGAGCAGAAGGAGGAAAGAGATGCATAGAAAAACGCAAGAGAGGTGCAGAAAGAGGCAAGAGAACTGCAGAAAGGACCAACATTGGTGCAGACAGAGGCAAGAGGGGTGCAGAAAGAGGCAAGAGAAGTGCAGAAGGAAGCAACAGAGGTGCAGAAAGAGGCAATAGAAGTGCAGAAAGAGGCCAGAGAAGTGCAGAAAGAAGCAAGAGACATGCAGAAAGAAGCAAGAGAAGCACAGAAAAATGCAAGAGAAGTGCAAAAAGAGGCAAGAGAAGAGCAGAAAGAGGAAAGAGTTGCGCAGAAAAATGCAAGAGAGGTGCAGAAAGAGGCAAGAGAACTGTAGAAAGGACCAACATTGGTACAGACAGAGGAAAGAGGGGTGCTGAAAGAGGCAAGTGAAGTGCAGAAAGAAGCAACAGAGGTGCAGAAAGACGCAAGAGAACTATTGAAAGAGGCAAGAGAGGTATAGAAAGTGGGAGGAGGGGTGCAGAAAGAGGGAAGAGGGGTGCAGAAAGAGGCAACAGGGGTGCAGAAAGAAACAAGAGAGGTGCAGAAAGAGGCAAGAGAACTGCAGAAAGGACAAACATTGGTGGAGTCAGAGGCAAGAGGGGTGCTGAAAGAGGCAAGAGAAGTGCAGAAGGAAGCAACAGAGGTGCAGAAAGAGGCAATAGAAGTGCAGAAAGAGGCCGGAGAAGTGCAGAAAGAAGCAAGAGACATGCAGAAATAAGCAAGAGAAGCACAGAAAAAAGCAAGAGAAGTACAGAAAGAGGCAAGAGAAGAGCAGAAAGAGGAAAGAGATGCGCAGAAAAATGCAAGAGAGGTGCAGAAAGAGGCAAGAGAACTGTAGAAAGGACCAACATTGGTACAGACAGAGGCAAGAGGGGTGCTGAAAGAGGCAAGTGAAGTGCAGAAAGAAGCAACAGAGGTGCAGAAAGACGCAAGGGGACTATTGAAAGAGGCAAGAGAGGTATAAAAAGTGGGAGGAGGGGTGCAGGAAGAGGGGTGCAGAAAGAGGCAACAGGGGTGCAGAAAGAAGCAAGAGAGGTGCAGAAAGAGGCAAGAGAACTGCACAAAGGACCAACATTGGTGGAGACAGAGGCAAGAGGGGTGCTGAAAGAGGCAAGAGAAGTGCAGAAGGAAGCAACAGAGGTACAGAAAGAGGCAATAGAAGTGCAGAAAGAGGCCGGAGAAGTGCAGAAAGAAGCAAGAGACATGCAGAAAGAAGCAAGAGAAGCACAGAAAGAAGCAAGAGAAGTGCAGAAAGAGGCAAGAGAAGAGCAGAAAGAGGAAAGAGATGCACAAGAAAAATGCAAGAGAGGTGCAGAAAGAGGCAAGAGAACTGTAGAAAGGACCAACATTGGTACAGACAGAGGCAAGAGGGGTGCTGAAAGAGGCAAGTGAAGTGCAGAAAGAAGCAACAGAGGTGCAGAAAGACGCAAGAGAACTATTGAAAGAGGCAAGAGAAGTATAGAAAGTGGGAGGAGGGGTGGAGAAAGAGGGAAGAGGGGTGCAGAAAGAGGCAACAGGGGTGCAGAAAGAAGCAAGAGAGGTGCAGAAAGAGGCAAGAGAACTGCAGAAAGGACCAACATTGGTGGAGACAAAGGCAAGAGGGGTGCTGAAAGAGGCAAGAGAAGTGCGGAAGGAAGCAACAGAGGTGCAGAAAGAGGCAATAGAAGTGCAGAAAGAGGCCGGAGAAGTGCAGAAAGAAGCAAGAGACATGCAGAAAGAAGCAAGAGAAGCACAGAAAGAAGCAAGAGAAGTGCAGAAAGAGGCAAGAAAAGAGCAGAAAGAGGAAAGAGATGCGCAAGAAAAATGCAAGAGAGGTGCAGAAAGAGGCAAGAGAACTGTAGAAAGGACCAACATTGGTACAGACAGAGGCAAGAGGGGTGCTGAAAGAGGCAAGTGAAGTGCAGAAAGAAGCAACAGAGGTGCAGAAAGACGCAAGAGAACTATTGAAAGAGGCAAGAGAGGTACAGAAAGTGGGAGGAGGGGTGCAGAAAGAGGGAAGAGGGGTGCAGAAAGAGGCAACAGGGGTGCAGAAAGAAGCAAGAGAGGTACAGAAAGAGGTAAGAGAACTGCAGAAAGGACCAACATTGGTGGAGACAGAGGCAAGAGGGGTGCTGAAAGAGGCAAGAGAAGTGCAGAAGGAAGCAACAGAGGTGCAGAAAGAGGCAATAGAAGTGCAGAAACAGGCCGGAGAAGTGCAGAAAGAAGCAAGAGACATACAGAAAGAAGCAAGAGAAGCACATAAAGAAGCAAGAAAAGTGCAGAAAGAGGCAAGAAAAGAGCAGAAAGAGGAAAGAGATGCACAGAAAAATGCAAGAGAGATGCAGAAAGAGGCAAGAGAACTGCAGAAAGGACCAACATTGGTACAGACAGAGGCAAGAGGGGTGCTGAAAGAGGCAAGTGAAGTGCAGAAAGAAGCAACAGAGGTGCAGAAAGACACAAGAGAACTATAGAAAGAGGCAAGAGAGGTGCAGAAGGAGACAAGAGAGGTGCAGAAAGATGGATGAGGGGTGCAGAAAGATGCAAGAGGGGTGCAGAAAGAAGCAAGGGAGGTGCAGAAAGAGGCAAGAGAAGTCCAAAAACAAGCAACAAAAATATAGAAAGAGGCAAGAGAAGTGCAGAAAGAGGCAAGAGAGGTACAGAAAGTGGGAGGAGGGGTGCAGAAAGAGGGAAGAGGGGTGCAGAAAGAGGCAACAGGGGTGCAGAAAGAAGCAAGAGAGGTACAGAAAGAAGCAAGAGAAGTGCAGAAAGAAGCAAAATGGGTGCAGAAAGAGGCAACAGGGGTGCAGAAAGAGGCAAGAGAAGTGCACAAAGAAGCAGCATAGGTGCTGAAGGAGGCAAGAGAACTGCAGAAAGAGGCAAGAAAGTTGCACAAACAGGCAAACAAGGTGCAGCAAGATGGAACACGGGTGCAGACAGAGGCAAGAGAGGTGCAGAAATAGGGAACAGGGGTGCAGAAAGAGGCAAGAGGGGTGCCGAAAGAAGCAAGAGGAGTGCAGAAAGAACCAACAGAGGTGCCGAAAGAGGCAAGAGGAGTGTAGAAAAGGCAAGAGAAGTGCAGAAAGAAGCAACGGAGGTGCAGAAAGAGGTAAGAGAACTGCAGAAAGAGGGAACAGGGGTGCAGAAAGTGAAAAGAGAGGTGCAGAAAGAGGGAAGAGGGGTGCAGAAAGAGGCAAGAGGGGTGGAGAAAGAAGCACGAGAGGTGTAGAAAGAAGGAAGAGAAGTGCAGAAAGAAGCAACAGAAGTGTAGAAAGAACCAACAGAGGTGCAGAAAGAGGAAAGAGAGGTACAGAAAGAGGCAAGAGATGAACAGAAACAGGCAAGAGAGGTGCAGAAATAGGGAACAGGTGTGCAGAAAGAGGCAAGAGGGGTGCAGAAAGAACCAACAGAGGTGAGAAAGAGGCAAGAGGAGTGCAGAAAAGGCAAAAGAAGTGAAGAAAGAGGGAACAGGGGTGCAGAAAGAGGAAAGAGGGGTGCAGAAAGAGGGAAGAGGGGTGCAAAAAGAGGCAAGAGGGGTGCAGAAAGAGGCAAGAGAAGTGCAGAAAGAACCAACAGAGGTGAGGAAAGAGGCAATAGAAGTGCAGAAAGATGCCAAAGAAGTGCAGAAAGAAGCAAGTGACGCACAGAAAGAAGCAAGAGAAACGCAGAAAGAACCAAGAGAAGTGCAGAAAGAGGCAAGAGAAGAGCAGAAGGAGGAAAGAGATGCATAGAAAAACGCAAGAGAGGTGCAGAAAGAGGCAAGAGAACTGCAGAAAGGACCAACATTGGTGCAGACAGAGGAAAGAGGGGTGCAGAAAGAGGCAAGAGAAGTGCAGAAGGAAGCAAAAGAGGTGCAGAAAGAGGCAATAGAAGTGCAGAAAGAGGCCAGAGAAGTGCAGAAAGAAGCAAGAGACATGCAGAAATAAGCAAGAGAAGCACAGAAAAATGCAAGAGAAGTGCATAAAGCGGCAAGAGAAGAGCAGAAAGAGGAAAGAGTTGCGCAGAAAAATGCAAGAGAGGTGCAGAAAGAGGCAAGAGAACTGTAGAAAGGACCAACATTGGTACAGACAGAGGCAAGAGGGGTGCTGAAAGAGGCAAGTGAAGTGCAGAAAGAAGCAACAGAGGTGCAGAAAGACGCAAGAGAACTATTGAAAGAGGCAAGAGAGGTATAGAAAGTGGGAGGAGGGGTGCAGAAAGAGGGTAGAGGGGTGCAGAAAGAGGCAACAGGGGTGCAGAAAGAAGCAAGAGAGGTGCAGAAAGAGGCAAGAGAACTGCAGAAAGGACCAACATTGGTGGAGTCAGAGGCAAGAGGGGTGCTGAAAGAGGCAAGAGAAGTGCAGAAGGAAGCAACAGAGGTGCAGAAAGAGGCAATAGAAGTGCAGAAAGAGGCCGGAGAAGTGCAGAAAGAAGCAAGAGACATGCAGAAAGAAGCAAGAGAAGCACAGAAAGAAGCAAGAGAAGTGCAGAAAGAGGCAAGAGAAGAGCAGAAAGAGGAAAGAGATGTGCAAGAAAAATGCAAGAGAGGTGCAGAAAGAGGCAAGAGAACTGTAGAAAGGACCAACATTGGTACAGACAGAGGCAAGAGGGGTGCTGAAAGAGGCAAGTGAAGTGCAGAAAGAAGCAATAGAGGTGCAGAAAGACGCAAGAGAACTATTGAAAGAGGCAAGAGAGGTATAGAAAGTGGGAGGAGGGGTGCAGAAAGAGGGAAGAGGGGTGCAGAAAGAGGCAACAGGGGTGCTGAAAGAAGCAAGAGAGGTGCAGAAAGAGGCAAGAGAACTGCAGAAAGGACCAACATTGGTGGAGACAGAGGCACGAGGGGTGCTGAAAGAGGCAAGAGAAGTGCAGAAGGAAGCCACAGAGGTGCAGAAAGAGGCAATAGAAGTGCAGAAAGAGGCCAGAGAAGTGCAGAAAGAAGCAAGAGACATGCAGAAAGAAGCAAGAGAAGCACAGAAAGAAGGAAGAGAAGTGTAGAAAGAGGCAATAGAAGAGCAGAAAGAGGAAAGAGATGCGCAAGAAAAATGCAAGAGAGGTGCAGAAAGAGGCAAGAGAACTGTAGAAAGGACCAACATTGGTACAGACAGAGGCAAGAGGGGTGCTGAAAGAGGCAAGTGAAGTGCAGAAAGAAAGAAAGAAGCAACAGAGGTGCAGAAAGACGCAAGAGAACTATTGAAAGAGGCAAGAGAGGTACAGAAAGTGGGAGGAGGGGTGCAGAAAGAGGGAAGAGGGGTGCAGAAAGAGGCAACAGGGGTGCAGAAAGAAGCAAGAGCGGTACAGAAAGAGGTAAGAGAGCTACAGAAAGGACCAACATTGGTGGAGACAGAGGCAAGAGGGGTGCTGAAAGAGGCAAGAGAAGTGCAGAAGGAAGCAACAGAGGTGCAGAAAGAGGCAATAGAAGTGCAGAAAGAGGCCGGAGAAGTGCAGAAAGAAGCAAGAGACATACAGAAAGAAGCAAGAGAAGCACAGAAAGAAGCAAGGGAAGTGCAGAAAGAGGCAAGAAAAGAGCAGAAAGAGGAAAGAGATGTGCAGAAAAATGCAAGAGAGATGCAGAAAGAGGCAAGAGAACTGCAGAAAGGACCAACATTGGTAGAGACAGAGGCAAGAGGGGTGCTGAAAGAGGCAAGTGAAGTGCAGAAAGAAGCAACAGAGGTGCAGAAAGACGCAAAAGAACTATAGAAAGAGGCAAGAGAGGTACAGAAAGTGGGAGGAGGGGTGCAGAAAGAGGGAAGAGGGGTGCAGAAAGAGGCAACAAGGGTGCAGAAAGAAGCAAGAGAGGTGCAGAAAGAGGCAAGAGAACTGCAGAAAGGACCAACATTGGTGCAGACAGAGGCAAGAGGGGTGCTGAAAGAGGCAAGAGAAGTGCAGAAGGAAGCAACAGAGGTGCAGAAAGAGGCAATAGAATCGCAGAAGGAGGCCGGAGAAGTGCAGAAAGAAGCAAGAGACATGCAGAAAGAAGCAAGAGAAGCACAGAAAGAAGCAAGAGAAGTGCAGAAAGCGGCAAGAGAAGAGCAGAAAGAGGAAAGAAATGCGCAGAAAAATGCAAGAGAGGTGCAGAAAGAGGCAAGAGAACTGCAGAAAGGACCAACATTGGTACAGACAGAGGTAAGAGGGGTGCTGAAAGAGGCAAGTGAAGTGCAGAAAGAAGCAAGAGAGGTGCAGAAAGACGCAAGAGAACTATAGAAAGAGGCAAGAGAGGTGCAGAAGGAGACAAGAGAGGTGCAGAAAGATGGATGAGGGGTGCAGAAAGATGCAAGAGGGGTGCAGAAAGAAGCAAGGGAGGTGCAGAAAGAGGCAAGAGAAGTCCAAAAACAAGCAACAAAAATATAGAAAGAGGCAAGAGAAGTGCAGAAAGAGGCAAGAGAGGTACAGAAAGTGGGAGGAGGGGTGCAGAAAGAGGGAAGAGGGCTGCATAAAGAGGCAACAGGGGTGCAGAAAGAAGCAAGAGAGGTACAGAAAGAAGCAAGAGAAGTGCAGAAAGAAGCAAAATGGGTGCAGAAAGAGGCAACAGGGGTGCAGAAAGAGGCAAGAGAAGTGCACAAAGAAGCAGCATAGGTGCTGAAGGAGGCAAGAGAACTGCAGAAAGAGGCAAGAAAGTTGCACAAACAGGCAAACAAGGTGCAGCAAGATGGAACACGGGTGCAGACAGAGGCAAGAGAGGTGCAGAAATAGGGAACAGGGGTGCAGAAAGAGGCAAGAGGGGTGCCGAAAGAAGCAAGAGGAGTGCAGAAAGAACCAACAGAGGTGCAGAAAGAGGCAAGAGCAGTGTAGAAAAGGCAAGAGAAGTGCAGAAAGAAGCAACAGAGGTGCAGAAAGAGGTAAGAGAACTGCAGAAAGAGAGAACAGGGGTGCAGAAAGTGAAAAGAGAGGTGCAGAAAGAGGGAAGAGGGGTGCAGAAAGAGGCAAGAGGGGTGGAGAAAGAAGCACGAGAGGTGTAGAAAGAAGGAAGAGAAGTGCAGAAAGAAGCAACAGAAGTGTAGAAAGAACCAACAGAGGTGCAGAAAGAGGAAAGAGAGGTACAGAAAGAGGCAAGAGATGAACAGAAACAGGCAAG